>CAKNYM010049100.1:140025-199264 GCA_932195095.1 Andricus curvator
GTGTGTGTGTGTATATAATTATTTTTCTCTTTTGTTTTAATAGGGACTTTAGAACATCATATTTTAAACCAAGATGGTTCACTAAGAGCCGACGAAATTGCTGAATGTGTTGCTTGGGAAGTGCAACAATCTAAAAAACGGAAGCTAAATTTTCAAGAAGCGTCTGTAGTGCTGAAGTATATAAGTATCGTCCGGTACTTAGGTATAAACACTCCAATGGTAATATGCACGTCGTCACAGACTGTGACGAATTATGATTTTAAAAGAATTGTATTTTAAATTTTAATGAAAATTTGGAAATTGTTCACTACTTTTTATAAAATTAATTTTGAGTTATTTATTATTTCTGTGTATATTGTATTCTTAATCTGAATTAGTCATTTTGACTGATCTATCAATGTAATGTCGACCAAAATGAATTATTTTATTCATTTTGATCGAAATTACATTGTTTAGACAGTGAAATTGATTCATTTTATATTAAGAATATAATTATAAACAGACCCTAGTACCGTAGATAGTTATTTAAAACACATAAGATATTACTGTTTAAAATTGTATACAATAAAGATTAGTATTCTAGATAATTAACCTTATCACCTTGGATATTTCACTTTAATATCTGAGATTTTTAAATGTAATACCAAGGATATTAAACATTAATATCCAAGATATTACAGGTTTTTGAACTTCTCCTTCTAATTTTATTATATTAGATATTTAAATTTAATATCGCGGATATTAACAAGTTGAATATCTGGGGATATTAAATATAAATATCTAAATAGTCGTCCCATAGTCAAATAACAGATTTATTACGATTTAATAACCAGATATTAACAGTTAATATCTATTTCTCTCCGTGAATATTTATACATTTTTTTCTTATCTTCATTCACGACAAAATTATTCCAGTGAATATTTCAAAACCTTGTGAAACTTTCGAAGAATTTAAAAATGAAAAGCTCCGGAAATATATATTTTATTAAATTTCTGATATCAATTAACGGTTATGGTCTCTAAAATGTTAATAATTTATTACTTATATTACATTCTCGTCAAAGAAGGTATTAGATTTGTGTAAAATTTGACCCCCCCCCCCCCAGTTTACGTTCAATGTCCACGTTTTGAGACCCTCTGAACCCGAAAAACAGGTTTTTGCGAATGTGTCTGTATGTATGTATGTATGTATGTATGTATATATGCATGTATGCATATCTGTATGCATGCATGTGTGTTTTTCTTTTAATTGTAAAAAACATCATTAAAAATAAAAAACAAAATTTTTTGGAAAAACGACACAAGGTTCGAAAAAAAATTAATGGCCAAACCTTTTTCACGCAGAAAAAGTCTACAAATTTATTATTAATCTTTTTTTTTATGAAACGCTTAATTTTTGTTTCAATCGTAAAAAATGAAATTAAAAATAAAAGAACTAAATTTCTGGGCAAACGACACAAGCTATGAAAGAAATTAATAGACAAAAGTTGCCCGCCCAAAAAAAGCTACTTTGTTATGAATAACTTTTTTATAGGACGCGTATTTTGTGTTCTAATCGTAAAAAATAAAATTAACAATAACAAAATTGCATTTTTGGAAAAACAACACAAGGTACGAAAAAACATGATTTAACAAAAGTTATTCACCCCAAAAAGATCTAAAAATTTGTTATTAATTATTTTTTGATAAGATGCGTATTTTCTTTAGATAATCAAATTAAGTTTTTGGAAAAACGAGACAGAACGCAAAAAATGTTACTGGCACCGCTCAAAACGGGTACTTTTGCGTTTGTCTATGGAGGCATGAAAACACGCCATTTTTATGATTGCGTTCTGAAAATAAATATAATATACACTTGATATAATAGAGTTCAACTTAATGTAGAAAAGTTCACACTTTGGGCAAAATCGAATGCGAAGCACGAGATACATGATGAGGATGAGTTCGTTAAAGGCGAATGAGCTTTAACAAAAGATAATTCTCAATTACCAAATTACAGTTGTCGATGCTTTGACCTTTAATTTTAAAAGGTCTTTGCACAAATGTGAAGGAAGTACAAAGACCGAGCGCGCAGCGCGACGTAAATACACTATCGAGCGCGAAGCGCGAGATAAATATATTATAGAGCGCGAAGAGCCAGATCCAACAGGCACGCTCAAACTTGCGAGCGATGAGAATGTGCCCGAAGATTCGATAAAGTAACGATTGGTGTAAATGAATTTTAGGTTACATGGCTTTTCAAACACATACAAATTATGTCCGATGTTAATTCAGGATAGTAAAAATTGGGACAAATGGTACTTCGGAAAGTAAAAATTATCTTGGGTGAAACGGTAATTTGGAAAAATAGAAATTGGGACAAACTGTTAAGCAGTCAAATCAATCTTGGTAAAAAAAAAGAATTAATAAAAGTGTAATTTTGAGAATAATAAACTTAAGTGAATTTGTATTGAACTATCTGAGTGTTCAACCCAATTTAACCACACTCAAATGAAACAAATTAGAAGAAAATAAAATATAAACAATCGCAGCACCAAGAATCGAATTCCAATCTACACCCAGGCGAGAATCTTACATCACAATTTAAGTTTCACAATCAGTTCTCATTTGCATTTACCATCTTGATTCATCATCACCCTGACATAAATCATGAAATGTTTGCCACCAACCATCTCGAAAATACCCTCACTATCTCGACCTTATCAGTCGCATGTAATGTATATATATATATATATATATATATATATATATATATATATATATCAGCTCTTTATGAGAGGATGAGAAGACAGATTGCCTGACAAATGTGTCTCCTGTCGCATTTCAACCGTGAAACAACGGAACAATAAGAAACGCGATGACATTATAGTGATGCGATATTATAGGGCACAACGTCCACAATTTTTCGTCATCAATTTCCAAATCCAAGCACCCCTATTCGCAAACAATCATATATAAATATACTCCAGGTGAATTTTAACGAATTCAAGATAAATTCACAAGACATCAAAACAATTCAATTTAAATTCAAAAGAATTCGAATGAATTGACGAAATTTAAAAAATCTAACAAAATCCAGTGAAATTGCAGTAAACTTAGTGAAATTGAAGGGAAATGTGAAAAATTCGATTAAATATTTTTAGATACCGAGAAATAACACAAAGTCTGATATTCCCTGAAATCCTGGAAAATTTTATTGAAATATATACCTTGAGAGCCTCTAAAATCCTGGGAATTGCTACTGTACGGGCAATGCCTGGTAAATGTTTTCTAGTATACGTACACTACCTCGACGTCAACTTCTAGCATGTCCTAGGAAAGTTTTAGCAAAAATCTGAAATTCATACCACACAGTCTTTGAAGTCTTATCTTCAATTCAAATAAATAAAACCCAAAAAATCTGTACAGGTTCTCGAGATATGACTAAAAATATCCAAGCTTGTCTACGTCGTGTTTCAGTTGGCCGACAGCGGTGATCGCCGACTGTAACTTGACGCAGAAAAGCTTAGAAATTTTTGGTCATACCTTGGGAACCCGTAAAGAATTTTTAAGTTTCATTTGATTAAATTGAAGATAAAGTTTAAAAGATTACGTTATGTGAACTTCATTTTTGTCAACAAGTGTCTTAAGTTACAACACGAGTTGAAGTTAGGGTACAACATCTGAGCAATTACCAGCGATCATCGCTCTCGCGGCCGACAGCGCACAGTGGGAAAAAAATGACTTCTTCGGTTCAAAATACGATTGCGGCTGAACCTGTGGACCGATTTTGATGTTTTTTTTTTTAAATCTGATGAAATTTCAGCGATAATTGTCGAAGCCGATTTTTAAATTAGTCTTTCAATTTTTTTTATAAATAAACAAATATGACGAAAAAAATGACCATTTTTTCTATTTGACGTTCCCGGCTCGTCAATAACAGGAAAATTGTTCAAATCGCCTAAGTTTTATAGAATAACATTAGCTAAAGATGTTCCAATATTATATAATGAACAAAAAAATTTAGTATGAACAAATTATTTGTTGAAAGAATGTTTTCTATGACTTTCCATAATTTAACGTTTTTTCAAGTTATATTACAAGAAATTTGGATAAAAACAATATGATGATGAAGAAATTTCTTCTTCAGATTATTATTGTTAATATTCTAAACAAATTCAATAAACAAATGCATTAATCAGGCATTTTTCGATAGAAAAATTCGTTTTTTTCGATGTCAATTTTTAATTAAGAACTTTATGATAATTTTCGCAAAATTCATAATTTGTTGATTAATCTTATCATTTTTTTGAACAAATTTAATGAACAAATGCATTATTCGGGCATTTGTCATGCCAATCATGACAATTCATGACAATTTCAGCAACATTCATAAGAAGTTGATAAATTTTATGATTGTTTTGAAACAATTTAATTGATTAAAAATTAATTCATTCATTCATTCATGACAATTTCAGCAACATTCATAATTAGTTGATAAATTTAATGATTGTTTTGAACCAATTTAAAAAACAAATGCATTAATCAGGCATTTGTCGACAGAAAAATTTGTTTTTCTCGATGCCAACTATTTTAATTTAGAACTTCATGATAATTTCATTTTATGGTTTTTTAAAACTATTTCAATAAACAAATGCATTATTGGAGCATCTGTCTACGGAAAAATTCGTTTTATCGTATTCGCCAATTTGAAAAACGTGGTTTTGAGAAAAACGCAGACGCTCAAGCGCCGTGTTTTCTCGCACAAACACGCTATAGGTGAAGCTATGATTCAGTTAAAACCGGTTTAAAAAGTAATAAAAAAACACATTTTTTTACTTTTTCTTAAAACTTGCATCAAAAAATTGGGAAATCTTAAAGGTTTCTAATTCAAAATAGCCATATCGATTTTCTTACGTTTTTGCACCTGCGCAATATGATTTTTACATTTTTTATGTGATATTGAATATTCAATCCTTAATATCTCCGAAAATATGGATCCTACGGAAAAGGAAAGATTAGTTTCAGAACCAGCGCTTTAAAATATAAAAAGAAATATCATAAAAATCAAATAAACACGAATTTTGTAAAATTTTGTAACATAGTGTAAATGATTTGTATATATGTTTAACCTGCAAGAATGGGTAAAATTTGAAAATTTTTAATTTAAATATCTATGCAATGTTCAAAGAGTAAAATTAAACAAATTTTTGTGTATTGTTTATTTGCTTACCTAATTATTATTTCGTCAGTACTGACTCACCGTTCACTCGATACAACTAAATAAGAGGTTCGAAATGAGAAATTCCAAAAACTATTATAAAATAAATTTCATGCTCTTATGGGTTGTTTTTTTTCCAATTTGGCCAACGTATTAGATTCGCTATTTTGAATTTTGATTTTTTTATGACATATTTAAAGCCAGCAACCTACGCAATGTTTCTTACATGGATTTCATACAATTGTAGTCATATTTAGAATGTGTTAGCTGCCATATGGGCTCCGCCATTTTTAATGTTGAAATTTTGAAAACAGTTTTTGAATGAGGGACCCACAAAGTATTTACAAGATAAATTTCATGTAAATCGGAGTCTACAGCATAAAAGAAATCGGGAACGCCACAAAGACTCCAGGAGGCTATTCCGGAGACCCAATACTAGCATTAGAGCGATTTAAAAACAAGTCGATTTTTTTGACACTACACCAGACGACCCCCTTAAAGATAAGACTTCAAAGACTGTGCGGTGTAAATTTCAGATTTTTGCTACAACTTTCCTAGGCCATGCCAAAAGTTAAAGTCGAGGTATAAAATTCGAGAAATTCTTGCATTTTTTTATACTTTACACATGGGATATTTTCTTCAAATGGTCAAAAATGACTCTATTTCTGAACGGGTAATCACGTTTCAAAGTCAGCAGTGATTTTTAAAAGTACTCGCGCTAGTCGTGCCGGCAATTTTCGACGGTTGTGTATATTATATGAGTATGTCAGAGCACACATTGCTTCTAGTAAAACCACGTGTTTACGCAGACATTTAACGGGTTTACAGGTGCAATTACGCGTACGAAGACGGAGTGCAAGACTCCGGAAACTGCTGGCATTGTTGCTGCCGCTGCTCCTAATCTTCGTCGTGGCTGGGAACAAATTCGCAAGAAGCGACACCTCCAGAGTATTTTGGCACACTATTTGCAAGAAATGTCGCCGGCATCGTACCGCAAATTCATCGCTCTCTCACATTGTTTCGTTGTTCCTCTCTTGCTAGTAGGATATACGGCGAAAGCGGGAAAATTCAGAATCCGGAAACGGCTGGATCGACCCTCTTCAATGTTTTTTTAAAAACATTCTTTCATGATTAATTAAAATCTCTGTTTTATTCTCTTTTGTAGTAAATGTATATTCCACCTTTTATAGTAGGTAAAATGATTTACCGTTATAATGCTCATACAAATTCGTTAGATTCATTGAAAACGATTTCCAGGCATTCATTTCTCATAACTCCAGTCCAGGTACTCGGAAATTAATATTTTAAACTTCTCCGTGCGAGTGATGTGTGCTCTTTGATACAATTTTTTTTGTAAGAAATAATTTAGAGATGGTTTGAGCTAGTATGAGAAACAACCAAAAAAATTGTTCTTAGATTGAAATACATATAGTCCAAGAGCCAGCGATACTTAGGTCGGGCTGATTTCATCCCGGCTGGAAAAATTACAGAAAATAGCCCTATTGATTGTACAACATGAAATCGCGTGCCTGCCTGCTCATATCAGTTGCTTTTGTTTACAAAAAATTCTAAAATTGTATTTTGAAAACAATAACTGTTTTCATCCCGATCCGGATGAAATTTCGCACACAGATGCTAAAAACATTACTTAATATGAATTCGAGTGCCTGCCACTAGAAATCGGTTGTGAAATATCGCCTGTCAATCAAAAACCGGTGGAAAAAAGTGCATAATTCGCCTCATCGTAATCCGTACGAAAAAAAATTATAATTTAGTTCAAAGCACTAGAAATTCATTGACGAGTGCCTGCCTGGTCAAAGGCGTTGCAATAAGTGCCTGTCAGCTTTATGAAAGTCGCGCGCTCTTGCGCCCTGCGCCGTAGACGCTCATTCCGATCCGCACCAAAATTTAAAATAAACTAGAAAAAAGAATTCTAAACCTGATTTCAGGTGCCTGCCTTCACAAAGATGTTGTTTTATACCGCCTGCCAGTATTAACAAATTAAATAATAAATTCCCCTGAATAATTTGAAATGCAGTCAACTTTATTTATTTAATTATTAAAATTTACTATATTAATATCTTTATTTGTATTTTTCATTTCTAATAATAGAGTATCTAATCCTAGTTTTTTTTAATAAAATTTCATTATACATTTTTTTTATAAATTATAAATTATATTTAATTATTAATTAATTTATATTTTACCAAATAATTAAAATTCATTTATATAAACAATTTTATTCGAATAATTAATTATTATTAATAAAATTATTTCTTTATAAAAAATTGAACCGCTATTGCTGGCACTTTTTTAATTTTTAATTAAAAATTTTACAAATTAAACATTTCTTTCATAATTATTGAATTTAATTAATAATAAAAATATATGATTAATTTAATATATATTTAAATTATCATTTATATACTTTAAATTTTAAAATATAAATTGAATTTTTATAAATTTTAAAATAACTAATTGATTTGCCGAAGATTTTTTAAAAATGAAAATTTTGTTAGAGTATAAATTATCTTGATAACACTGGCACGTGATTTCTATTTTTTAAATCTGAATTAATGTAAATCAACGCTATAATTGAAAAAATCAAAATTATAATTTGGCAATATTAGTAAATTGTCATAAATATCAAAATTCTTGTCTTTTTTTCCGTTCAAAAATTTCAATACTCAAGTTCTGAGCTACGCGCAGAATTTAATTTAACCTACTATTATGGATATTTTGAAAACCCACACAGGTCGCAAATTTACTTTAAAGACAATAAAAAGGAAACAAATAATTGACATGCACTATTTCACTCCAATGATATTTCCACATAATTTATTATCAGACAGGAATAGAGTTAATTCGAGACTTGAACATTATCTTATTGAATTTTTATTAATACTCAGCTGCGATTCTGACATTTCCGATTCTGAAACAGTATCTCTAAAAGTAAACCTCAATAAAACATTAAAGTCACGGTAAATTGATCAGTTGTATTGAATTAATTGTTAGTCAAATTTAATTAAATAATATTCACATCATCATCCGAATGCCAGTCACTGGAATTAAATTTGTATTAAAAAAGGAAAAAGCTCTTGTTACGAATTCATCCAGAAGATTTTTGGACTTACTTGTGATACATCAAAACCAATACAATCATTGCTATCTCGAAATTTTAATTTTGAGATACTGAAAAAATTCTTCAATTCATCAGTATAAATTCACTGACTAAAATAGCTAAAAGCCGATTACTGAGAAAAAGTGGGAAAAAAATAATTCATCCAGTGGAGGAGGCATTACTTATTCAATCAGTAGGTACTCTTTTCATTTTAATCAGTTAAACTGTTACTCTGAGAGTGGGCATCAGTGATTCATTGAAATCCTAGTCGTTTTTCAGTAATGCCCTAGCAGAAAAACCTCTGTAGATCAATGAAATTTCACTGATGAAATAGCTGGAAATGGGTCACTCTATGACTTTAGTAAAAATTCAACAACAATCAGTTATACTTTACTGAATGTTCGTGACATTTTCACTGGAGTGATGAGTGAAATACGCTTACTGGATTTAACTGATCAACTTCAGTGACCCATTTCTAGTTATTTCGTCAGTGAAATCTCACTGACTCAAATTTAAAAAGTGCATTATACGGCTGCAGATCTGAGCAATGATTACTTAGACTTAACTGAAGATTCGAACTGATTCTTTTGATTCCAAAAATGAGAATTTGAAATCTTTTAAAGACTTTTTATTGAATTATTCGACAATAATTATTTAACTTCTTTATTCCACACTCACTTTAAAAATTGCGGAACTTTTATTATAATAAACCTAAATAATTCTATACTAGATACTGAATGTTTTGAAAATTAATAAAACTCTGTTCAGTTGTTCAGTGTATATTCTTGGCAGTCGTTAACATAATAAAAGACCCTCAATTTTTTTTATATAAATAAAGTGTATTGGGGTGTGCTCACCTGATTTATAAATTAATCAGCGGCATACTAAATGCCAAAAAGATGTTATTTCAAAATTAACAAGAAAATACTCGATCGTCGGGTGTGTGTTGCAAAATGGACAGACAAGGTGTGAAATTTCTCTCGACACTGTCAGTGATCCGTCTCTGTAACCAGAAGTTGATGCCAGTGGCAACATCAGGTCTTGGCTCGGACGCTTTATCAACGTTGTAACGAGCTGTCGGCATTATTGCCAACCGCGGAAGCTGACGCGGCATTTCTAATAAAACGATCCTCGTAGGTGCCTGCATTGTCAGGATCCAAGGATAGCGGAAAGTCAAGCTTTGGGACTCGGGCGCTTAACGACCCCCTATGGCGAATCCAGTACTGAGCGACTTCCGTCTCGTTCAAACTCCTGATGGAATTCGATTTCATTCCGCGATCTCACGCCTCACGTCTGTCTCGATCGGAACTTGCAGTCATTAAATCGTAAGATTTTGGAAGGATCAGTCAGACTTTACGGTTTACGGCGAAGCTAGGAGAGAAAAGCTTCTAGAAATCGAATACCGTGTCATTTCCCTCGTTGGGATTGTTTAAAGTTCTCTTATTGAAAAGGTCACAAAACTTACAGTAAACAAATCCTGCGAAAGCCTTCAAATGCATTCATTCACTTTGTCCACATTGAAGCTGTTTCCATTTTGTCAATGAATTAATGACGGACTACAATTTGTAAAATTGAATAAATTTCACATTTATATATTCAAAGTTGAACTATTCCACAAAAAAATATCCAAAATTGCATCATTTTCTATTATACACTTGACCTTTGATTTTCCAAATCATCAAAATTTAAGAATATTTATTAAAATCATTCAAGTGGAAGAATTTTCAATTGTAAATCTTCAAAATTGTAGGACTTAAATTGTAAATCTTTAAAATTGAAGAGTTTTCATTTTGTCAATTTATATTTAAAAATTATGCAAGTTTTATGTTAATCATCCAAATTTCAGAATTTTCATTCATTCATAAATTTTTCAAATTAAACTGCTTTTACTTGTAAATCTTCAAAATTTTACGATCTTAAACTATAAACACTCAACACTGAACAATTTGTCGAATTTTCAATTGAAAACATCTTTAAACTGGATCAGTGTTGAAAATGGAAGACTCAAAATTACAGAACGTCTTTTAGGAAAATTGGATTACGATATAAAATCCCACATTAACTTATTAATTTCTGAATTTGCTTCTGATTCCTGTTGAGATAAGATCTTATATTTGAATAAAAGTTACAGATTACTGAAAGCCCATTTAAATTACATTAAATTTGTATAAAAGCCGATGAAGCTATTTTAATATTTATTTTAATTTATGATTATTAATTATATTTTATCCTACTTAAAATTGAAGTATATATATATATATATATATATATATATATGGGTAATTGTCAAATTGTAGGCAAATGTTAGCACCTACAGTGGCAATCACATTATTATTAGGATTAAATATTTCATAACGGAAATTGATCTTATCACATCTAAAAAATTTTAATCCAAAAGGGGCAGTTATGAAAATAAGAAATAATAATTAAATTCGTACATGAAATACCGAAAGTGGATTTGAGATTAGGAGTTTGATGAAAGAGAGCGCGAGCCTTTAAAGAGTTCAAAAGTGAATAATGTAACGTATGCCATTTAGAAAAAACGAAATATTTAACTATTGTGGATAATTTTTTCGAATATATGTAAGGTGACGTAATAAATTAAAAGTCTAATTGTTACTATTATTTTTTATTTCAATAAATACGTTTTAAATTACAAAAATGGAAACAACGTGACTGTAGTACAACGTACAATTAAAGATTCAACATTCACTGAAACTATTTACATGATTTATTATTCAGTCTTTCAAATGTATTAAAATCTATTTATTACATCATGTCACATGCTAACTAAGTAACTGAGTAATAAATTATGCTTCCATTTTTATCAAAATTGAAGATATGAACTCATGAAAATTCAACAGGTGTAAGGAAAACTACATTAAATTACTTATTTTCTAAAATTTTTATATTAGAATCTCAGCACCTTTTAGCTGTAATAACAAATCTACCAACCCGTGCTGTAATATAATTTCCGAAACATCTCTTCCTTTCTAATTAACTTATTTAGCTCACTTCTTGAGATCTGTATATTTATAAATAGAGGTTAGGAAACAGTAAACAAACCGGCCCACCTGATCGACGCGCACGCGCATATAAGAAAACACCGCTGAGCAAGTAACGGAATGGTTTTTATAATTTTTTTTCACTCCGAAACTGGTTTTTAACGCACGTACGGGAATGACGTTTTTGTTGTCAAAATGCACTTTTCAGTTTTAATATCAGATTCACAAAAAAGTGTTAATGTTTTAAGCTCAATTTTATAGAATCTTGTATAAAACGATACGCTTAATATTTCTGTATTTATTACTCAACTGTAACTACAATATTTTACTAGAAAAAAAGACTTACGGTAATGACGTCTGAAATGACAAAAATCGAGGGACAGACTTTAATATTTTTACAATATTATTCATTTGAATTAAAAAATGTGCATACATTAAACTTAGGTTCATCTGACGTTTACAAACTTGATACGTTAAACGTTTTCCAGGTAATTGTCTACAAAAAAGTAGAAAATTAGTTTATCCTTGTGCAAAGTGAGGTTGGGACGCCGTACGGTAATGACGTTTGGGGTGTTCTTATATTAAATTAAAATAAATAGGAACAGAAATGAAAAAAAGGACTGACAATTTTGTAGAGGATGATAATAAGTATTTATTAAATAAATAAAAAATCAGTACGAGTTTCTAAGTTAATGTTATATTACTGGGACTTCAAGTTTGCCTTCAATTTGACAATTACCTATATGTGTGTTTATGTGATATTAATTTGATAATTAGCATTTCAAAAGAAGAAACGTGCAGTAAACGCGCGCAGTGCGCTATTTTTGCTAGTATATGGAAATAATTAATTTCACTTGCAGATTTTAAAAATGAGAATCGGTGGCTCACTCTCTTATTGCAATTCATTCTGAGATCAGAAAACGATGTCGAATTGATGGCCAGAAATTTTCTGTTAAGCCTCAGTGAAGTAACTGTTTAAAAAAAAATCTGATTTCTTCTCTCTTTTCCTTTTCAAGCAGGTCGATAGCAGCAAGGCTGAATTCTCGATTAACCGGTAAGATTAAGGCAACCTATCGATAGCGACGACCGCTTCCTCTTTATCAAGATTCATCGAAACCCAGCTAGGTCGGAAAATGCGTCCGCCTTACAAAGTCAACTTCGCGACGTTCTATGTTTCGGGCGTTCGACTCGAAAACACGGATCGGCTCAAAAGATCAGATAAAACAACGTTCAACTGTAATTCTCGTTAATTGATTGTTGAAACAGCTTTCATAACTTGATTTTGTATAACTATCTTTATTTTGTTTTGTACTTTAGTATCTGAAAAAAATTCTCCAATGCACAGCCTAAAAAATCTTACATATATTGTTAACACTCCTTAAATGCCACAGCTCTGAATTAATCAAACCTGTGAATATTCAGGGTGTCTACCTGACGGATGATTATGAATTCCCGGCTTTCATCTGGACAGTTTTTAATTTTTCCCGGGAAATTTGAAAGAGTTTAATAGCATATTACATCACAAGTAGGGTTAGACAGGTTATGAGACTGTAGGTCCGTCTGGAAAGCGAGTCGTGATGTTCATAATATCTTTGGTTTACAAAAAAAAATATATATATATTTGTGTGTGTGTGTGTGTGTCGGGAGTACGGTTAGAGAAAACATTTGTGTTATTCAGTGGCCATTTGCGGAACTAGTAATCTGTCAGTGTGACGGCGTTTGGAACTAATAATCTGTCAGCAGCTGAAACCGTTCAGCTGAGGTTCAGGGGACGTTGTAGGCTCATAACATGGTGGTTTCGAAGTAAAGATTTAAATGTTTTCAGACGATTTTTAAAGATTTCAAGAGACATCTAAACATTCTAAAAGATTTCAATGAATTCTGATTTGGAGCAGGAAATTTTGAGAAAGAATTATAGTTCTAACTTGGAACATCAGTTACTTTTTAGTCTTGAGAATAACAAATCAGATTGGAACTTGTAAAAAAATTATGATTCTGAATTTGAACAGGGTTGTTTTTCTAACTCCATTCTTCTAGGTCGAATTTAAATTACTTTGCAAAATTCCCGTTCCATGTTTAAAATTCCCCGTTGCACGGAAAAATTATAATTCTTTACGGAAATTTCCTGTTCAAAAGTTAAAATTATAACTCATTCCGGAAATTCCCTGCGCCAAGTCACAATAAAATTGATTTCCAAAAATTCCCCGTTCCAAGTCAGAACTATATTTACAAAATTTTCTATTATAACTAAGAAATATAGTAATTTTATAGTAAATTTCCTTTTTCAAGTCAAATTATAATAATTCTTTACGAAAACTCCATACTCTAAAGTAAACAATGAAATAAACGTTTTTCATACATGTAAAAAAAGAGCCATTTCATTTTTTATTGGCCAACAATTTCTAAAGAAAGCCGAATCATAAATAAACAAATTCTTAATTTTTTGTGAACATGAGTCGTCTTTGTGAAATCTTTGGGAATATTGTTAAATCTTTGTAATGTTTTTGAAATCATTTAAATCTTTGAAATCTTTGTGAAATCTGTGAAATCTTTTGAAATCTTTGTGAATTCGTTGAAATTTTTTGAACTATTACAAACCTTAGTGAAAGCTTGAAATTTCGGTGAAATCTTTGAGAAATCTTTTGGAATTTTGTAAAGCTTTTGTAAAATCTTTAAAATCTTTGAAATCTTTGTGTCTCTTTTTGAAATCTTTTGAAATCTTAATGAAATATTTAAAATATTTCCGAACTCTTTCTTTAATCTTTGTTTGCGAAATCTTTTGTGTTCGTTTGAAATCTTTGAATTTTTATTTTAATTTTCTCAAATGTGTCGAAACCTTTTGAAATTGTTTAGAATTTTTGAAATGTTTTGAAATATTTAAAATCTGGTGTACTGTACCCCTGTTGAAATCTTAGAAATTCATGAAATCTTTTGAAATCCTTATGAATTCTTTGAAATATTTGTGAAATCTTTCGTAAATCTTTTGTAATCGTTTCAAATCACTCGAATATTTGAAATCTTCTCAAAAATTTTTAAATCGTTAGAATGTTTGAGATGTTTTGAAATCCTTGAAATCTGGTGTACTGCAACCTTGTTTAAATCTTTGAAATTCTCGGATTCTTTTGAAATATTTATGAAATCTTTGAAACTTTTGTGAAACCTTTTGATATCTCCTAAACAATTTTGAAATTGTTTAAAATCTTTGAAATATTTTTGAATCTTAGAAATATAGTTAAATATACCGTTTTTGAAATCTTTAAAATCTTTTGAAAGTTTTAAAATCTTTGTGAAATGTTCGAAATCTTTGTGAAATGTTTGAAGCCTTTGAAATCTTTGTGAAATCTTTTGAAATCTTCGTGAATTCGTTGGAATTTTTTGAAGTATTACAAGCGATATTTAAAATCTTGAAATCTTTGTGAAATCTATTGAAATGTTTATGAAATCTTTCTTAAATCTTTGTTTGGAAAATCTTTTGTATTCGTTGAAATCGTTGAATTATTTGAAATCTTTTGAAATGTTCTAAAATGTTTTAAAACCTCTTGAAATTGTTTCAAATTTTTTAAATCTTTGAAATCTGGTTTACTGTACCCTTGTTCAAACCTTTGAAATCCTTTAAATCTTCAAAATACTTGTGAAATTGCTGTGAAATCTTTATGGAAATCTGGTGTGCGCGCCTTTTTTAAATCGTTCACATCCGTGAAATCTTTATGAAATGTTAAAAATATTTAAAATATATTGAAATGTTTGAAATGTTTTGAAATCTTTAGAAATATTTTGTAACCTTTTGAAATCTGGTGTACACTCAAAAACCGAGTGGTCAACCCCTAAAAAAATCCGTTGTATAACCATGACTTATTCTAATTCTGAAACTGAATTAACATCGGAATTTTAAACTATTAATTTTTATAATTTCTAAGTTGAATACCACAACAAAATTTATACTTCAATGTTCTATATTAGCGGAGAGGAAATTAAAAACTTATTGAATTATTCACAATATTAAAGTCTGTTTTTTGCAATCTATAAAATAATTGGTACAGTCGAGAAAAAGTGCTTTGAAATCTCTTTATTTATTCTGTAATAAACAAAAGATAAATTATATCTTGATGAATAAAACACTTTTCAGTGGAAAAATTTTTCCAAAGCAAGACGTTTCTTTCATAATAGCTTAAGAAATTCAAATTACTCTTTGCATTTCATTAAAAGTACTATTTAAAAAGCGAACAAAAAATAATTAAAGTTCAAGGTTCTCGTAAAAAATTCAAGGAGATTTCCAGGTTTTCAAGGTTTAAAAAAATTCAAGGAGAATTCCAGGTTTTCAAGGTTTTCAAGCTCGCTAGACACCCTGTAATTGTCAAAATCACTTAAATCAGCTGTCCCAACTCAGAATTATAATTCTTTTAGAAAATTTACTGTAATTCTTTTAGAAAATTTTATGTAAAAAAAATGAAACCACATTTAATTTGCAGATTAGTACAATCAAGAGAAAAATCCTGGTCACTGAATCACATTCCCGATCATTTCTTAGCTTTCCCTGATATTCCGGTCAGGTAGACACCATGATATTCACTGGAAAACTTTCAATCAAAGATACAAATTTAATTCCGCAAAAGCGACATCAAAATATTTTTATTTTTAGTAACTTTCCCAGCGCTGTCGAAATTGTTTCAAAAATGTATTCAACTCATAAACCCAAAACTAATAAAAGAAAATTGCGTCATCTGGAGTGTTAGGTCAAAGATTGAAATCTTTCTGCTTTTGCCTAGACGAGAGAACAAAAAGAGAAGGCATATTTCTTTTCATAAAATCAGCTCTGAACCATTTTCTCAATTTTTTCTCGAAAGGCGAATTGAATTTTGCCGTTCTCCGCGCGTATCTCGTAAAGAATAAAGGCAAAGCGGGGAGAAAGAGTATCCTTAACTGCAGAGAATACACGGGCACGATATAGAGAAGCAAGGGCCACGGTTTCATCTCGTTTTTCTGACTGGTATTCCGTATTCGTCTAACCAAAAATTACTGCGCCTTGAGATTAAATTGCTCGACTCTTTTTTATCAGAGCTGATTTAGCTAATTTAGAATTATTTACATTTCATCACAAAAAATCTAAAGTTCACAGTAAAAAAATAGTCAAAATAGGCGCCGCATGCCTACTAACAAGGGTTTCCAAGCCTATTAAGACGTTAATTGAATCGTTCAATTCTCCCCATTGCATACTTTCCCGCTCCTACTCACCCTCCTACCGCATATTACTCCTCCCCGACAACCCCACCCTTTACTTTCCACTGCACTTTCCCCACTACCAACAAAACCCCCACTCACCCACCCCTACTCTACCTTACGTCCCTACTAACCATACCTTCCTCTACTTACCCTCAGTTCCCTTCTTTCCCTGTCATCACTTTCCCTACTGCAATAGAAGATGAATTTTCAATTCAAAAGGACGAATTGTCAACCAAACAGTTGAATTTCTAACCAAAAAAAGATGACTTTTTAACAAAATAGTTTGATTTTCAACAAAAAAATCAATCGAATTTTCCATCAAAAAATATTAAAGTGCAACGAAAAACAGCTGCACTTTTAAGCAAACAAGTGCATTTTTTGGAAGACAGTTAAATTTTTAACTAGGAAAGATGAATCCTCAATTTAAAAAAACGAATTTTCTGTACAAATATTTTCTGTCCACAAAAATGAATTTTTAACAAAGTAGTTCAACTTTGAACCAAAAAAGATAAATTTTCCACCAAAAAGACTAATTTTCTACACAACAGTAGAATTTTCAAACTGCAAATATTAATTTCCTAACAAAAAGACAATAAGAAGAATTAAGAGGCAATAAGAGGAATTTGCAACAAAACGATTCAAGTTTCAACCAAAAAGGATAACCTTTAAACAAAATTGTTGAATTTGGAACGAAATAATCAAATTTTTAACTAAAAATATGATCGTCAGGACAAAGGAGAAAAAAATAGAAATAGAACGCAAATAAATTACCAACAAGAATATTATATCAGGTTGTCCGCAAACTTCATTTTCAAAATTCCTTAACTTTTCCATAACAAATTTTTCATTTTCCCTGACCATTAATATTCAAAGACCATAATGATAACTTTGTAACATTTTTAACATAGAATCTTTTATAAATGGAAGAAGACAATTTCAAATTCAAATCTAGAAATTTCTTGTCCTTGACAGTTATTTAAAGTGTTTCATACAGAAATTTCCGGGACTCTTGCTGGATTTTCTTCAAATTCCCTGACTTTTCCTGACCTATGGCCACCCTCTATACCTTATAATCGTATAGTCAATTAGGTCTAGTTTTTCCCTAATAGAATTATAAATAATTATTTTATGATTTTCGGACATTATTTACTTTAAGGTAGAATGAATCATTTTTACTGTAATCGTTGCGATATCATTCGTCGTTTGCAATCTGATTGAGACAGGTCAGTGAGTTTTCCGTGGGTCACTGAATCAGAGGACCAAAGATATTAATATACCCAGCCAGAAAATTTTTCCGCACAGCCTAACGTGGACGTCGATAAACGGCAGGGCTGCCCCGAGAAAGATTCCGTAAACTCGAAACGACGGATCGACCGATGCACGTCCTGCGGAATAACGCTATACTGACATAAACCCCAATATTGCTCTCCAGCTCTATTACCGCGGCCGTGAAAAGCAAATTTTCCAAACTAACCCAAATTTAACGAAAAAAAGTGCTATAGAAATAATTACATTTTAAAACATATCCAGATACCCTATTGGTACAATTCATTGTGAAATCGAAATTAAATTCTATTTATTATTTATATTCTTTTCTAAATGAAATCTGGGTAAAAAATTCCGACACATAGAAGTTCAGGCACAATAAACAAAAAATCGACGAATTCAAGAAGTAAACTGGATATATACGGACGGGAGTTTAATTCGTAAATAGATAATTATAGATGATTTATATAGCGAAAGTAAACACAATCATAAACATATAATTAAACAGATTTTTAAATCTAAACAAGTAAAACAATCTCATGCATTATTTTTAACTATTAATTACTATGGACAGTAATTTATATCGGTACCATCTGTTTTAAGCGAACCGGTATCGCAGTAGTAAAAGCTGCGTTTGGTCAGACAACTCTTTCTACTGAAAATATATCATCTTTAATACTAAAGTATCTACGAAAGTTATCTGATTTGTCGAATTTTTCAATTAAAATTTAATTTAATCTCAACAATATTTCAAGTTAAATAAAGCCAAACTAATTGTTATATCATATGGGTATCTCGTGAATATTAAAACAAGTTTTCTAGTAATATTTGTGCTTAAAAATTTTTTAGGCTAGCTCTAAAAAATCGGTTTAACACTTTAGTACTTTCTACTAAAAAAATACATTAAAAAAATTCCAGTATATCAGAGAATGAAAAATAGATAAACAACAGAATTGGAAAATGCTCTTGTATTGATTTTTTTCATATTTTTTTATCAGTAGAAAGATTTTTATTCCTTACTCTGATACATTTTTTCTAGAGTATTCTTTTCCGTACAGAAACCTGAGTTGCTCAAAGTATTTTTCTACCTATATAAGTCAGAAAGAAATAATTTCAAATATACAAGAATGACTATTTCAAAAAATATACTTTTTCCATTTTTGTTTCTTAGACGTTTAAATGTGTTTATAATGTATTTTTCTGAGTTGAAACCTCTCAGATCTTCAAACCATTTTTCATCATCAGCTAAAAAAAATTATAGTGTAAAAACGTAAATTAAAAATGTGTTATTTACGAAAACAAGAAAATTATGTGGATAACAATTTTTTTAAACATGCCGTTTGCTAACATGTAAACCCATGTCATATAAAAATCAATTCCAAATTATTTATACTTTATAACAGGCCTTACTCTCTACCTCTCTTTCCCCCTTTTTCTCGTTTTCCCAGTTAAATGCGAACTTAATTAATAGAAACCGATAAGAAAATTCAACTAAGTTTGGTTGAAAAGTCTACTATTATATTTTTTGATTGAGAATTAATCTTTTTTTATAAGAACTTTTATTATTTTATTGAAAATTTAATTATTTTGTTGGAAATTCAACATTTTTCTTAAAAAGTATCCCTTTTTGGTTGAAATTCAACTGCTCTGTTGAAAATTCATCTTTTTGGTTTGAAAATGCATCTCTTTTGGCGTAAATTTAATCTTGTTTGGTTAAAAATGCAATTCTTTGGTTGAAAATTAATCTGCCCAGGCGGAAAAATTATCTGTAATTTATACATAGTGTGAAATATTATACATAATTTCAATTTGTTTTATATAAAAATTGTATCAAACAAATGAAAATTGTATATAATACTTCACACAATATATCATTTTTCCGCCTGGGTGTTTTATTTGAGGATTTAACTTTTTTATTGAAAGGTCGTCTTTTTTATGAATTCAACTGTTTTTAAATTTAAATTGAAATCATCTTTGGTTGAAATATCAACAATTACATTTTTCGTTGAGAATTCATGTTTTTCAGTTAAAAATGTTATTATTCAGTTTAAAAATTAAATTTTTTAAATCTTACAATCGAATTTTCGACTTTTAAAAAAAAATGACAGACACGAAAAAAATCACGTCTAAACAAATTCTATGAAAAATGTCTCTTGTTCTTTTGCGATATCTTTCGTAGTTTACAAGAAAAATTAAAAAATTAAATTTTTAGGAGGGAAAAAATTCTCCTGGCCTCAAAAATGGTTTAGCCCGCATAATGCTGATAAGACGCCTTTTTTTATTAGTAGAAACGTTTCAAAAATATTTGGAAGAATAAAAAAGGTGGAGTTTTCCAGAAAAAATATATTTTTCATGTTTTCAAAATTTGAAGAAAAAAATAAAGAAGATTTTTTTGAAAACACCACCTTTTTTATATTTCTAAATATTTTTTAGAAGTTTCTACTAATAGAAGAAGGGCATCTTATCAGCATCATGAGGACTAAACCATTTTTGAAGCCAGGAGAATTTTTTTCCTAAAAATGTAATTTTTGAATTTTTCTCCTAAACTACGAAGGATATCGCAAAAGAACAAGAGACATTTTTCATAGAACTTCTTTAGACGTGCAAACTTATATCTCAACAGTTTTTCGTATCTGCCATTGTTTCCAAGAAAAAGTAGAAAATTCGATTGTAAGAAAAA
The DNA here is from genome assembly GCA_932195095.1 of Andricus curvator. Taxonomy (NCBI): domain Eukaryota; kingdom Metazoa; phylum Arthropoda; class Insecta; order Hymenoptera; family Cynipidae; genus Andricus; species Andricus curvator. The sequence continues at coordinate 160,518 of CAKNYM010049100.1, forward strand.
AAATTCTCCTGTCAACAAAAGTTATTTAGCAAGCATCAAACTTACAGGATATCTTCATTGTCAAAGTACAAGTTCTAAACAAAATTAGCAAAAAATTTAAAAATGTTTTTTTTTTGAGAAAATCGATTTTTAAGTTTAAAGAAAAAAATTTGAGTTTTTTGAAAAAAAAGCACAAAATTCAAATACGCCTAACTTTCTAGAAATTTTTGTTTGCAAATCGGAAAAATACGTATCGCCCAATTTCCTCTAGAAAACAAAATATTTCGTTCCCGAGAGATTCTGCGATTTCAAGTGCAGAACTCTGCCTGATTTGAAATGGATTCGGTCAAATATTATATTTTTTTGTTGATAATTTATCTTTTTTGGTTGAAAATTAATCTTCTTGTTTGAAAATTTAACTGTTTATTTCAAAGTTCATCTACGTTGTTCAAAATGGAAAATTTACACTTGAAATGATAGGAACTTGCAGCGTTTCAATTTGCATTTAATATTAGTTCGTACGTGACGTGTAAGGTCTGTTCTATTTATAATGATGTTTTCGATTTGCAACTACAGAATTTTTTATCTTACAGGTTTAGTTTCTCAATTGAATGGTTAGAGATTCCTTCTATGTTAGAGAGTCAGGGCCGCATAAATCATTTCTGTTGGATTTGGACGCATGACGCAACCTGACGCAACTAACGCGCTGACAGTGCGACCTCATGCTATCTGTCAGACTTGGGTGAGCACTGCCTCTCTTTCGGTCCCGCGCTCTCCGCATCATCAAAATACGGAGGCCGTCAATTCTAGGAACGCACAAATCCAGTTTGCGGAAATCCAGGTTCCAATGTATTGAATTTCTGTTTATGATTATTAGAAAATAAATCGAAACCTTGTAAAAAAGGGATAAATTTTGTTAAAATTCTCGATTTTGCGTATTTTAGGGAATTTTTCAAATTTATGGGGAAAAGTGGAAAAAGCGAGTATCAGGTAAAACAAGGAGGACGGACTGTGATCCCTGACATTGTTAATCGCTGAAAAGTTAAGCATTTGAAGCCTCGATGGTTTTCCAAATTTTTATAGATAAATACATATTTTGTGTGAATATTATTGAGTGTATTAATTATCCCAAGGCGAAATAAAGATTCAAAATATTCACAATCAGACATTTAAAAGAAAACTGCTTCAAGGACATTGAAATGTAACTAGGTGCTGCGGTTAAATCTATTAATGAATTCTTTGAAGGAAGCTCGTACTTCATGGAGACGACGGTCTCTGCAGAAATGGGTTCACCTTCCTCCTTTAATTTCAGCAACTACTGTTCCGGGGTCGGATGCGGAAATGCGAAGGGAGCGCTAAATGATCGATTGGTTCATGGGAACTCGAACTACTTAATCGTCTATTTCCGCTACCTCCGTCTTCTTCCCTTGCCCGTACGGAAATTCGTGGGGTAACTTTGCACACCGATCAACCCATTCAATGCCAGTCGGGGCATCCATTTGCAAACCATCTATCTCGTGACATATCGCAATTCATCACTTCGTACTTCTCACATTTTTCTTATTATCTCAAATGAACCGGAATATAAAAACTTTTAAATTGCTATTCGAACAATCGAAGTAAATAAATCTAGTAAGGAGTCCATATCTTTAAATTAAATTCAAGCCTGAGCTTCTACTAAGGGGCCATTTAAAAAGTACGTCACACTTTCAGGGGGGAGGGGGAAGTTTTGTGACGATTTGTGGCGTGGGGAGGGGAGGGGTTAACGCAAAATATGACATCACGCATACAAAATATAAATGGGAACAACATTTTTTTCACATGCTTGAATAAATACAAATTATTGATTTTATTTTACAAGTGAAACATCTAAATACAGACTTCACCCTCTTCACCTTCTTTTCCCCTTTTTAAAAGAATTCCTCTTTTTTTTGGTTGAAAGTTCATTATTTTTAATTGAAAAGACTCAGAGGAAAAGTTGGCTTGAAACAAAAGCATCTTCTTCTTGCGTGTTTTGTTATAAACCACGTAAATATATATTTTTACATGAATACAATTATTTGGCTGGAAGATTATATGAAGTTTGAGGCAAACGAATAATTTTTCCTCTGAAAAGGTTCTTTTTGGGACAAATCAGGACCCGCTTAACCTTAAATTTGAGAGAAAATTCCATTTGTGTCAAAAGACATCCTTTCTAGACAAGAGTGAGTGAGTGACAGAGTTCTCTGAGTGACTACTATTATAATTTTGGTTCAAAATTTATCTCTTTTTGTTGAAAATTCTACCATCTGGTTGTAAATTGAACTATTTTATTAAAAATTGTTTTTTGTTCGTTGAATATTTATTTTATTGGTAGAAGATTGAATTATTTTGTTGTAAATTAAATTATTTTCTTAAAACTGCAACTATTCTTGGTTGTAAAAGGGGATCGACTGTGAAATCTGTTAAAATATTATGTTTGTATGTTTTCTGTTTTATTTTAGGCATTTATCAAAAGAAACCGAAGAAAAATTGTCACTAAAAAGGGGGGGGGGGTATTCGTACTAGTGATTTCACTTATGTGGTAATCTGTGACGAAGAAAAAAAGAGATGGAAAACGGTTTAAAATAGCGTGACGCAGTTTTTGAACAACCCCTAAGTTAATTCCATGCCAGAGTGCAAAAGTGTACGGGGACAAAAGTATCTCGCACACACAAGTTGGATGAGAAAAAATTTATTTCTCACTAAGAAATCAGGAAATATATTCAAGTATACCTACGTCGGATCTCGATAATCAATCAATTGGGAATGATGAAAGAAAAAACAACTCACCTGAAACAGAAAAAAAGAACAAGATTACGTACATAGAAAGCAATCCAGAACTAAAATTTAGAGAAAATATTTCCGATCGTTAAACCTGCGGTTAGATATAATGCAAAGCAGTTTTTTTTTAAATCATGCTTTACAGCACGCGTTGAATTGCAGAATTCTTTATCGCCGGGTACTTAAGAAAATGGATTCAAGTGTATATAAAGTGTATATAAAGTGAATGGTACCTTTAAGAGTAACCTTAATGTTTAAATCCTAAGGTCGAAAGGAAGATTCTGCAAAGACAGCAGCGTAAAGAGAAAAGATAATAAAAATGGCGATCTCCCTTCTTACTCTTTGGACTTGTTACTTGTGACTGCCTACTTTTATAGTCCTCGTACTCGTCGTAAAGGAACAACCATGGTTTCTTTTACCACTTTCGGGGGGTGGAAGATTACAAAGAGAAAAAAGGGACTGAATGAAAACGTGCGAGGAGTGGGCACATCATATAAAAAAGGAACCAAATTTAGGCAGAAAAAAATTGTTTTAAGATAGATGGACTTGATCCAAGGTCTTATTTTACAAGAAAAAATAATATAGATTTCAGACAGATCTAATGGGTTTCAGATAATGTGTTTTTGACTAGTTAACACATTTATTTGTATGCCTACAAAAGGGTGTTGAATGAATTTCGAAATGTTGGTAGATTTTTATAAGAAAATTTTTTTATTGTGATTAAAAAAAAATAGAAGAAAGAAGGAAGGGGATTTGGAGGTTGACTCCTTTCTCTCTCCTGTTAAATTTTTTTTTTCAAATTTGAATTAAGATATTTAGGAGCGTGCTATCCAAATTTGATCGTTGGATTCATGGCTCATTTAATTTCCAAAAATGTCGTAGGTGAATACATAATACTTGTAACCAAATTAATCTGGTAATCTCTGGTAGTCTGTATAATTGTGAGAATTAAAAAGGTTTGTATGCCAGGGTATGCCATTAAAAGAAAAAAATTCCCGGTCATTTCCCGGTTCTGAACAATTTTTCACAGCCATTGAAATTTAAAAAAATTCTAACTCTTAAACCTAAAAATGTTTTCATTTTTTATTTCAAAAGCAAGTCTGTTACACAAGTTGCCATTTTTAAAGTTTATATTTTCAAAATTTGTTTATAAAATTTAATTTAGGTTTCGTTACGTTTCATTTCGTTCTCTTCTATATCAAAAATATGGTTTCCATGCAGTTTTGACATTACTTATTCGTAGAGCCTCATTTCCTTTTGATACTTTTTCATGTTGATCTTAGTTTTTGACCACATTATTTTCAATGTATAAAAATGATTGTCAAATAATCAAAAACGACCCTTACTTTCTTACGAATTCCTGTTATTTTTTAATATTTGATTTACAATTGCTCATTTTAAATGAACAGTCAAATATTGTTAAATAATAATTAACTGTTATTTTTTTGGAAGTGTCTATGCATACCGAAAAAAAATCCAGCTATATGTACCGAAATTTCGGTACAAATAGCTCCTTTTCCAGCTCCTCCTATTCGTACCAAAAAAATCTGGCTAACTGTACCGAAATTAAGGTACACGTAGACACAGCCTATATTTTAGGGTTTCGTAGCTCCGAGCAGAAACCCTTATAGTTTCTGTCGGGTCTACGTCCGTCCGTCCATCGTGCTTTTTTCAAAAAGGGGAAGTAAGGTAGGTGGATCTGGCGGAAGTGAGGAGAGGGGGAAATAGACGAGGAAGAAGTTGGAAAAAGGTGAGTAAGCGAAGGTTGAAGTGTGGGGAGGGAAATCACGATAGGATAGGGGGAGTACGGGAATTTACGGGTAGTAGGGGAGCAAAACTATGGGAGGGCGAGGTTTGAACGTCTTATTTACGTCTTTATTGGCCACGAAACCCTTTTCTGTAGCTACAATGGAAAATTAATTTTATTTTCTGTAGAAAATTTCCAGTTTTCTATCCTAATATTTTCAAAGTATTCAAAATAAACTTCAATATTTATTTCAACTATTATTCTTTAGTCTATAAATTTGAAAAATTCCTATTTATTTCCTGCAGGCTTTACAGTCTCTTTCTTTTTTCTTGTTTCTTCCCTTTAATGCGAACTAAATTAATAGAACCCAATAAGAAAATCCAACTATTTTCAGTTGAAAGTTCATTCTTTTCGGTTGGAAAGCCTACTATTACATTTTCTGCTAAGAATTTATATTTTCTGGTTGACAATTTTATTTTTTGGATCCAAATTTAAACATTTGATTGAATATTCAACAATTTTATTAAAAGACATTCTTTTTTGTTGAAAATACAACTGTTTTGTTAAAAATTCGTTTTTTGGCTTGAAATTCAACAATTTGATTAATTTTTTTTTCTTTTTTGGTTTGAAAAATCATCTCTTTTAGTAGAAATGTAATCTTTTTTTGTTAAAACTGTAACTTTAGTCTATTTATAGTTGCAAAGTCAACTTTTTTCTAGATAATTTGTATTTTTAGCAAGAAAATTCATCAATTTGATAGAAAATTTAACTATTTTGTCGAAAGTGTATCTGCTTTATTAAAAATACATTTTTTAGTTGAAGATTGATTATTTTACTTGAAAATGTAACTGTTTTGTTGAAAACTTGTTGTTTTTATTTTCATTCAACTGTTTTCATAATTTCTTAAAAATTAATTTTTTTTCGAAAATTCATTTCTTTTGTTGAAAATTCAATTACTTTGTTGAAAATATGTTTTCTAGGTTAAAAATGAAATTTTCAAACTAAAAGTTTAATTATTTAGTTCAAAATTTAACTATTTTGTTGATGTTTTGTTTTTGGTGAAAAATTATTTTTTTATACTGAACATTTATCTTTCTTAGTTTAAAATTCAACTATTTGGTTGGAAATTCATGTATTAGATTGAAAATTCGTCTTTTTGGTAGAAAAATAATATATTCTCGGTTAAAAATTCATCTTTTTAGTTGAAAATTCAATTATTTGATTGAAAATTTAATTATCTTGGAAATTCAAATGTTTTGTAAAAAGCTCGTCCTTTTGACTTGAAAATTCAACATTTTGTATGCATTTCTTTTCTTTATCGTTTGAAAAATCTTTCTTGATTCAAAATTCATTCTTGTTGAAAATTCGTCTTTTAAATTTGAAAATTCATCTCTTTTAGTAGCAATTTCATCCTTTTCGGTGAAAAATTAATTTTTTTACTGAAAATTTAACTATATCATTTTGGTTGAAAAATAATCTTCTCGGTTGAAAATTCATTTTTTTGGATGAAAATTCATTTTTTAGGTTTAAAATTCAACTGTTTTGTAGAAAGCTCGTCTTTTTGACTTGAAAATTCAATTCTTGATGCAAATTAGTATTTTTTTTTAATTCATCTGTTTTGGTAGAAATTTCATCTTTTATACTTAAAAATGCAACTACTTGATTGAAAGTTGCACTATTTTGTAGATTCATAACAGTAAGATTTTAGCCCCCTCCACCCCGCCACCACCAACCTCAATCGCCTTACGTTATTTTCGGATGGCCCCTAAATAAATTCAGGCAAACAATTTAGTCAGCAAAAATTACGTAATTTAGGAAGGGGTGGGGGAATCCTACGATAATTGTTTCACATTAAACCAGATTCAGAATCTTTTTTTCCCGGTCCTGCGGCCACCCTGTACTCAGCAGAAAAGAATTGAAAATTGGTTTATTAAAACCGTACTCTTCTATATCCCATAAGTACAGAGCAATTTTCAATTCTTCTATTTTATCCTTTTTCACTTAATACGTTGTTAGTGAGAAAAGATTGGATACTTGCCAAAAATTTCACATCCGACAAAAAGCAAAAAGTCTGAAGTACAGCGCAGAAGAGTGAAGCAAAAAGAAACGCCTATACCCGCAAGTTCGAAGGATATAAGAGGAGGCGAAACCACCAAACCTCAACCACTTTTGGATGAGACTTGTTCCTAGTTGCTACAGTAGTATTTGAAACTCCCTGAAAGTAAGTCGACAGAAAAATAGAATGGGAAAGACGAAGCTTATTAGCAGGGGAAGTTAAGATAAAGGAAGTAGATAGGGGAAGAGCGTAAAACATTCAAAGGCTTGCGAAACGGTGAATAATGCATAAACTAGGAAATGGACCGTTTAGACGATTTAAATGTCATAAATGCGTCACTTTTCTCTCCCAGTCAGCCTTTCAATAGGGGCGCACGAAATTGCCTTTTGTTGGAACATGTAACTTTCTTACCCAGCCAATTTGATGGGAGGAAGAGAGCAATTTCGTCAGAGATGTTCGTCCAGATTGACAAAAGAAAAACATAACTGTATATATTCCTTCAATTCTTTTTATATGAACATTTTTCCGAAATGGGGAAGTAAAATATTACTATAAAAAAGACAGAAAAAAAAACGACAGAAAGTTTATTTATCACCAGCAGTAAATGCACGCGAGCGAAGCGTGCGTTCACGTACCTGGATTTTTATTTCTAAACACTAAAAATAAAAAAAAATTAAGAATCCATTATCAAACAAATTTTTAAATATTTAGAGTTTTTCAAATTTTTGAAACAATAGTTCATAATTTCGCATTGAAAGCGGTTGAAATTTAAAAAAAAAATATACTGAACGATTTTGAGTTGAAAAAGTTCCAGATGAAACAGTTTTAGATTAGGTAAAATTTTGAAAAATGACAATATCTCGAATGTAATGAAAATTATTTGAACTTTTATCACTTCTAAAGAAAAGCTTTTAAAATTGAATAATTTGAAAATATAAATTTTTGAAATTTTAAAATTTTAAATCAGAAGCTTTTAAAATTGAAAAACGTCACACTAAAATTTTAAAAATTTGACAATTTTATAAGAAAGCAGTTGGAATTGTATCATTTTTAATTTAAAGCGTGCAAAATCGAATTGCTTCCTCATAGAAGCAGGTTTGTATTGACTTAAATTTTCCAATCTATTTGACATATTTTGATATAATTCGAACCCAAGAACTCGAAAATGCAATTTAAAAAATTTTTTCATATGTGTAACTTTCGTCTCTTTGGAACGAAATTAGGACGACTTGTAGCTCTAATTGATTTCCAAGTCTGATTGGATTTTTAGCTAGAGTGGCCAATCAGAAGTGGGTTTTTGGCGTTTTATATTATACAAAAAATTTGTTTACAAAAAATAACAGTGTACATTGAATATTATTATAATACCAATTTACAATAAATTTACAATATAATATTATGCAATATTAGACGAGTGGAGAAAAGCGATTATCGTACCAATATACAAAAGAAAGGGAGATAAAAGCAACTGCAATAATTACAGAGGTATCAGCTTATTAAGTACTGTAAGTAAAATATACTCAAAAATACTTATTCGTAGGGTAATGAAAATTACAGAAGAAAAGATATGGGAAGTCCAAAGTGCATTGGAAGTCCAAAAAAGCATTTGACAAGCTAAATAGAAGTAAACTTTGGGAAGTCCTTGAAGAGTACTGAGTCAATGGATGGCTCCTACAAGCAATAAAAACAATATATACGGGTAGTGAAGCGAGTGTAAGGGTCCTCATGGCTATTTATCATATTTATGGATAAGTGTCTAAGAATGGCCCTCTTCGACGAAGAAGGTTGAGATCTCGAAACAGTGAAGGTACGTGGGTTAGCTTTCGCAGATGACAAGATTGTTATGGCAGAATCAATCGAGGACTTGCAAAGAATGTTGAACGAACTTAATACAAGCATGAGGAATATGGGCCTCAAAATAACCGTAAATAAAACAAAAATCATGGTGATTGAAGGAAAAAGTGAGAAAACAATGTGCAACGTTCTCCTAAATGTTGAGAGATTAGAACAAGTTGACAAGTACGTATATCTGAGTAGCCTATTCACTAGCGACGGAAAAATCAATGGGGAGTTAGATATAGGCGCATAAATGAGGGTAACAAGGTTATCGGTAGAGCAGGGTTCATTCTCAGAAATAAAAACATATCAAAAGAAGCTAAAATGGCCATACATAATTCTATATTTGTACCGACTGTACCATACGGTAGCGAGACATGGACATGTCAAGAAAAGGGCAAGAGTAAAATTAACGCGATTGGCATGAAACGTTTGCGCAAAAGGGAAATGGCTTAATGGTATAATAATAATAATATATAATACAATAAATTTACTTAATAGGACAATTTCAAAATGTTCAAAATTGAATAATTGCAGAATAGAATTTTCAAAACTGGATCAATTAAAATTCAAAGAATTTGAAATTGTATTATTTCTGATTAAAAGCAATGAAACTTGAATAATTGAAAACTGAACACTTTAATTTGAATAATATTTAATTCGAAGCGATTAAAATTTGAAAATTTTAACTTGAAAAGTAAATTTAATTTTTCAAAGTCAAGCATTTTAATTTTAGGTGCATAATTAGAACTAATGAAAGAGACAAATTGAAAATTCAGAACTCTAAAATTGTAAATATTCAAAATTAAAGAAATGATTCAATTATTAAGGTATCAATTTTATATAGTTTTATTTTTATCTGAATGATTTCATTTTAAAATTGTTGAATCATTAAGGCTATCAATTAAAAATTATTTTAAAATTCTTAATTTGAATCTAAAATATTTTAGGGTTGCCTTTAAGAACAAAAACTTTGTGGTCATTTCCCGGTTATAAAATAAGTTTCTAAGACATTGATGATGTTTAATTGATGTTAAAAGAGTCATAAATCGCTCATGATTATAGCATCCGCTCAAAACCTACTGAGAACTTATTTTTAGGAATAAATAATAAATTGTTCACTTTTTAACCTGAAGGTATCTGAAGAAAACACTAAGCTTTCCTTTCAGTAAAAAAAAGAACCCTTACTTCAAACAAAGTCGAATTTATTTTTGACCTCCCAACGAAAAAATTTTGTCTTCATAATCTTTTATCTTATTTCAATTCACTTTAGTCTGATCGAACACGTAAATAAGTTGATTTCTAGAAGTACTTCAAAATTATACAGTATTTAAAAAGAAACATTTAAAATTGTACAACTTTAAAGTAGAAGCCTACAACATTGTGAAATTAGAAACACGCAATGTATGGAAATTTGAAAGATGATAAATAAATTAATAATGACTTTCATATCATGTAGTATCAACTGGCATTCAAAGTGATTGGATAGATTTTTTTTAAACTAAAAAAAATGAGATTTCTGTGAAAAATCACTGTTATTTTCAAAGTTTAAAATGAAAGAATATAAAAATGTGAACCTTTAAAATGTGACTATTCTACAAACTTTGCAAAATATATGTTTTATAATTGGAAACTTTGAAAACTAATGAATTTAAACTTGAGGCGTTAAAAATTAAACAATTCCGGATTTCCTTTAAAAACTGCAGCATTGTTAAGTAAGTATCATGAAACTAAGTTGTTAAAAATAATTAATTTTCAAATTGTACATCACGATTTTCAAAATTCAATCATTTTAATCTACAGTGCAAAAATAAACGATAAAGCATTTCCATGCAAGAGGGGCAACTTCATGTTGCTTCTAGTGAGAATTAAATTTTATAATAAAAATTTATAACAAAATTTTATAAAAAACGATCAAATTGACATGACAGAAAAAGTCGCGAGACAAAAAACACGTAAAAAGCGAGCCAAGCATATGAGGTTCAATGTCTACAGAATGAATGAATAGTAAATTAATAAAATAATAATGGTTACAAACTCAAATTATATTCTGTTACTTCATTTTTTAGAAAAGCCAATTTTATAGAGTTTGAAGAACATTAAATGAATGAAGATATGAAAAAATCACAGCTGTTTTTTTCATGTGTATGATCGTTTATGTAAGCAGCCATTTGGAAATACTTCCTTTGGCTTTGGTCTCGCCGTTAAAAAGGCGCGCTTATGACGAGCTACATGAGCATGCACGTCTAATTACGTCCGTATGCATAACGTTTTTCAGCCATTCTCTCCCCTCCCTTCGCCCCAGCTCTTTTCCTTTTAACCCGAAAAGAGCTTTTCTCCAGTTTTCCCAGCGACTGCTGTACCCTCTGGGAGCTAAGGGGCTCCTCTGCAGAGAGAGTGTAAAACATAAATACGGACAACTCAGCTTTCAGTTTTAAGAAATGAAGGAAGGGTACGTTTCAAGGGTGGATGGATGGAGACGAAAGCAGCAACGTCCATTCATAACAGGAAGCAAATTCATCGGGAAAACCTGCTTGGAAATCGGAACGAAAAGCTTTCACGGGCTCGATGGTGCACGTCTGCTTCGGGTGATGTGTTTTCCTAACTCGCTTCGGTAACTCACTTTCAGTATGATTTAGGTTGGCAAAGCTTGAGTTCGAATTGCATTGATCCATCGAAACTGGAATGAGAGTCCAGCTCAAAGACGATCACCTTGCTACTTGAGGCATGGCATGACAACTCTATACGGAAAACTGATTTGAAGGGTCTCGGGACATAAGTGCCCAATTTCGGAAATGCCATTTATTGGCTTAAACTAATTGTTCTAATCTAACTGAAGTTTCTGTAGAAGAGTATGGTCCAGTTTGATTCAGAAGTAGATCAAAATCCATGTTTGGTATTTTTTTTATAAAGCGAGACCTAATTAATATTTCGAAAATACTTTCTGGTTCTATTAAAATTAAAAATAATAAAGATATACAACTATTTGTGTGTCCATATTTTCGTTTTTGGGGATGCGCCGCAACATTGATAAGGGTTTTTTTTCGGAATTGGTGGTTTCTTCTTTCAGGATGCTTTCTTCATGGCTTAATGAAGTTAGGTATCAGCTCGAAAGTACTTTCTTGTTTTTTTAATAGAAAAATAAAAAAGTTTTGCAGCTTTTTCTGTGTCGTATCCGGCGTTTTTTAGGGCGCGCCGTTCTTTGACAAGCGTTTTCAGCAGATATGGTGACTTCTTCGTAAGCGCTTCTTTCGCCATTCGATAGAGCTAAATGATAACTGGAAAGCAATTTATTGTTTGTTCTTGAAATTAAAAAGTTAGGCAATTCTTTCTGAGTCAAAATCCGCGTTTTTTTTTCAAATGCATGAAATTTAGACAGTTATTGTGTCTCCTGTAAAAGTCAATTTTTGAAACTGTTTCTCTATTCCCTATTGACTGTTCTCCCTATTCCCGATTTCTCATCTTTTTAAAAGAATTCCACTTTTTTCCTAGGTTTCCAGAACCTTCCCTTTCCCCGCTGTTTTGCTTAAATGCGAACTGAATTAATAGAACCTAATACAAAAATTCAAATATTTTTCGTTGAAATCTAATTCTTTTATAACTGAAAAGTATACTATAATATTTTTGAATCACAATGCATCTCTTTTAATTAATTATTCTACTATTTGGTTGGAGATTTAACTATTTTGTTGAAATTTTTTTTTTTATGAAAATTAATTTTCTCAACTTAAAACTTAACCATTCTATTTTTAATTGACAACTGACCGTTTGTATATGAAAATCCAACTATTAAATTTTTCATTGCGAATTCATCCTTTTTAATTGAGAATTGAAATAATTGGTTGAAAGTTGAACTACTTGGTTGAAAATGCATATTTTCAGGTTGAAAATTCAACTGCTGTGTTGATAATTACATTACTTTCGTAGAAAATTCAACTACTTGGTTGAAAAATAAATTTGTGGTAGAAAATTCACATTTTAAGGTTGAAAATTCAACTGTTTTCTAGAGGACTAACCTTTTTGATTTCAAAATTCAAGAATTTGCTTAAAATTTTTGTTCTCTCTTGACTGAAAAACCTTTTCTGGTAGAAAATTCATCTCTTTTGTGGAAAATTCGTCTTTTTGGATTGAAAATTCATCTCTCTTGGTAGACATTTTATATTTTTTTCTTAAAAATGCAATTGTTTGGTTAAAAAATAATCTGTTTTGTTTGAGGATTCAACTACTATGTTGAAACCCTATGTTTTGGTTGAATTAAACCGTTTTTGATTTTTTTTAAATCTTGTTTTGCCTGAAATATCAACTATTGCAGTTTTCATTGGGAATTCATCTTTTTGGTTAAATTCAAGTGTTTTTTTATTTAAAATTAAAATCATTTTTGAGTTGAAATATCAAATATTACGTTTTTTGTTGAGAATTAATCTTTTTGACTGTAAATTCAACTATTTTGTTGAAAATTCAATATATTGCGACTTAAAATCTTAAGCGTTTCATATTGAATTAAATGTGGTACCTATATACTAATATTATTTAAAAGAATTTATTGCCTAATTATCCCTCGATTTTGTGAAAAATTACCATATTTTCCCCGTTTTGAGAGCATTTTGAGCTACGAAGTCACTTCAAATATTATGTATGTATGTTTTGTGTTTTATTTGAGGCATTTATCAGATATGAAATCAAATACAAAATTTTGACCTGAAAGGGGGGAGGGGGAGTGTTCGTATTTGTTACGTCGCCCTGGGGGGTTCAAGCTTTATGTGATGATCTGTGACGAATAAGGGGTGGGGTGGAAAAAGTGTTCATATTAGCGTAACGTATTTTTGATGATCCTTTAACGCTTGCTACATTATTTCACAGGAAAAATTTGTGTCAGAAACGTGGCAGGTAATAGGTTGAAAGGGGTAACGTCCAGCTGGGTAATTGGTAGAGGGTTAAACTCTCCGTGGAGAAACAATTGATCCTCCGCTGGACTCCGATAGACGGCAGCACGTTTACCCATCCATCAATTACCCAGCTAGACGTTACCTCGTTTCACCCATTACCTGCAACGTTTCTTAGACCCAGTTTTTCCTGTTTTGTAATACAAGTAAAATAAATATGCAAAATTACTATTCACGAATAAATCCTTACAGATAAATTGCAGGTGTGTGAGGGAAAGCTTTATGTTACACTTGAGCGAGGCACTGAATAGGAAACAAAAAAAAAACCGAGACGAGTATCGATGGCTGAAGGTTTGAAAATATGCGAGTCTTAACTTGTACGATTACGTACAAGCCGTTGGTGCGAATTTCCATGAAATATGTGGCAAACTCGACAAACACGAAGCTGTTCACCTATAGCATTGAGAATGAAATTCTGCGGTGTCTGCGAACGCGGGACGAAGCCCATCTTCCACTTTTAGTCCCATCCTCTTCACCACCTCATTCATCCTTCTTCTACCCTATACCAAACCACCTCGGTTCGTTAACGTTAATTAAGGTAGACGCTGTTAAAGGGTGCAAGACTTTTCTCGCGACTCTCGATCCGGATCGAAATCGCGTTTGATCCAATTTATCGTGAACAAAAGTTTAAATACATAGATAGTTACAATAAAACTTTATTTCAGCAAATTACGCAAAAATGGTATATGAGTGAAATAGAGAAGACTTTCCGAATTTCAGGAAAAATTTACTGTAAATCTATATTTCGATGGCTAATAAAAAGACTCGAGTGACTCACGTAGTGCGTTATAAAAACGCGTAACTCCTGTGTATAAGCATACGGGTTATGCATATTTAAAACATACTCGTACTGCATGAGTTACTCTAGTCTTTTCAGTAACGTCAATTTTGTAAAAAATACTATGATACTGTCAGTTCCTTAGTCGGTATATATTAATAATATAACTGGTTCAATTGACATTTTGTGTTATCAGACAGCCAGAAAAAATTGTAATTTTCAGTTTCACAAAAAGCTAAAACTTAACTCCCGAGATATTCAGTTGCTGAATATAGGGGGAAAAAGTTCAATCCCAAACAGTAATACAATTTTGAGAAAATTAATGCTGAATTGGATTGTTTTGCATTGCATTCTGAATAATAAAATAAATTCAATTAATTCTAACGTTAAGTAAAATAAAAAAAACTTTGATTGCAAAATGTCATTCTGTTTGAAGAAAATGAAAACTTTATCTTAGAGTTAGATCAGCGTTGGCCATTTTAAACGAAGAAAAAACTTCCGTCATTCTCGGTTTTTTCCCGGTTTGCAAAACTTTTTCACGGCCATTGAAATTACAAGAATCGAACTCTTGAAGCTAAATTTTGTTTTATTTGAAGTAATAAAAAGTGAACTGCAAATTAAAACACTAACAGTGGAACCCCTGTGAATGTTAAACTTTTAAAATGGAAGCATATAAAAGTTTTTTATTCGAAAATTTATTCAAAGGCTCAATAATTTGTACGTATAAAATAAAAGCTTTTAACAATTTTCAATATAACAGTTATAACTTAAATGCCGTCGAACTGCAAAATTTGAACTTTTAAAAATTGTACAGTTCAAAGATTTCTGGTTAAATAATATAAATCAATGTTATCATTTTCAATGCTCTAAATTAAAGAATAAATCAATAAAATTTGTCAATTTTCAAAATTATACCATTTTAAGAAATTCTAAGTTAGAAAAATAAAAAATTCAACGATTAAATATTTTTTAACTGAACACTCTTTAAATTAGAAGCTAAATTATTTTAATTTCAATTTATTACAAATTGATAATTATTCAATTGTTATTTATACATAAAAATTTGTTTTTGTTTTAAAATCGTTTTGAATATTTTCTTTATATTATTTTTTCAAAATCAAAAATCATTTTAAATTTTAGCAGAAATTTTAAATACACATTTTTATTACCTTAAAACCTTTAAAAATCCTTAAAAAGCTTTCAAAGTTTTATTTCTAAATCTTGAAAAGAATACATTTTGTTTTACATTTCTTGAAATATTTTTAACTTTTTAATTAGTTTTGAAATTTTTTCAAAACTTCTAAATATAATTTAAACTGAGTTGAGTTTTTCCTAAACTTTATTTAAAATCCTGAAAAATTGTCTTAAAACCTTCCAGATTCTTTTTTGACAATTTTTGAAATATTTTGAAATATTTTCAAATTTTAAATTCAGTTTGAATCGTTTAAAAACTCTTAAATATATATTTATTATTCAAATATATTTTATTATTCGATTTGATAAATATTAAAAAATTGTTCTTTTTCATGATTACTAAATTTCAATTAAATGGGGTAAAAATGGAATATTTTAGCCTTAAACAATATTTTAATAGGATTTGCAATTTAATAAAAGCGTTTAATCCTAATGTGTGTGACAAAAAAAAAACCTTAATACTCTTACCTATACAAATCCTGACTGCCTCCACGCAAAGCACTCAAAACAATTTTTAAATTTGAAATAATCTCACAAGTCACCTTCGAAATACCCCAAGTTATATTCCCAGTGGGCACGAAATTTAAGACGTAATTGGAACGTCGTAAAAACGTTTCTTGGACGTACGAATGAAAAAACGTTATTCGAACGTTTCAAAAACTGTTTAAACTCAGACCAAATAATGTTTTGAAAACATTTCATGTTCCAAATACGTCCTTAAACCGTCTCTGGAACATTGTGTGTTTGAGGAACGTTATTTGTACTGACTTAGGACGTTTTTGAGCCGTTCTAATCATGTTCTTTAACGTTTGTGCCCACTGCGTTTCCGCTCCCATAAAAATGTCAACAACCCTTTAAGACCACTCCTACCACATTTACTGAAACAAATCCCAAGTACCTCCACGCAGAACACTTCAAAATGTTAGAAATTTAAATTAATCACACAAGTCACTTTCATAAAATAACAAGTTATATTCTCTAACCCATAATAATGTTCAAAAACCCCCTAAAACCACCCCTAAGACGTACCTGAACAAATTCTGAGTGCATCCACGCAAAACACTAAAAAAATATTTTAATTTTGAAATAATATCACCAGTAACCTTCGAAACATTTCAAGTTACGTTTCCGGTCCCACAATAAATTTCAACCACCCCCTAAGACCACCCCTACCACTTTAACCTAAACAAATCGTAAGTGCCTCCACGCAGAACACTAAACAATTTTAGAAATGTAAAATAATCACACAAGTCACTTTCAGAAAACCACAAGTTATATCCCCAACCCCACAATAACATTTAACAACCTCAAAAAACCACCCCTTATACTTTTACCTGAACAAATCCCAAGTGCCTCCCGGCAAAACACTCAAACAAAATAAAAATTTGAAATTGTCACATAAGTCACCTTCAGAACACTCCAAGTTACATTATCGGCCCCATAATCAACAACCCCCGAAAACCACTCAAAGTTGAATTTTGTATGGTGGGTACCAGGGTACCCCGTCACGTCGATGGAGGTGCAAAAAAATCCCCCCCCCCCCCCCCAACGATCACCAATATATTAATTCGATATAAACTTGTGACATAAAATAATTTCAGTTTAAAGACACAAAGCGGCACACACATAAGGATAAATTATGAATCGAGAAATTTGAAATTATTTCTAAATTTAAAATAGTTTATAAAGTTTCAATAGATCGTTTACATTACATTGTTTAACAACTAAGGCTTTCGAATTGAAACAGTTCAACTTTTAATGTTAAGTTTTGTAAATTGTTTAATTTTGAAGAGATTTAGAATCGTCTCGCAAAATTAATTATTGTTTAATTTTCAATACTCGAACTACAGTTCAATTTAAATACCATTTATTAGTTTATATTTACAGTTATTCAACTAAAAAACGTTTTTTTTTTAAGTTTCAATTTCAAAAGTTTTTAAAATTTCTTGTTTAAGACTTGAAGTCTTTAAAACTGCATTTTTCAATGTTTTAAATTGAAAACGTACGCTCAAAAATAAAGACTTAAATTATACATTTTTTAAGTAAAATATTTTAGAATTACGCAATGTGAACTGAATGATTTCATAATTGCAAAAGTTAAAAATTAAACTTAAAATTAAAAAAAAAACATAAAATGTGTTAAATCTTGGATATACGAAAGAAAGTCAATTACAATTCACAACCTTGCGTACTCGCAAAAATGATAAATGATGATAAAGTTTAGAATGCAAGTACGTATAGTGTAAGTTAAGAAAAGAATGGGTTTGATAAATATATGGGTTTTATGAGTTTGACATGGAATACACTGCTATTAAATTAAAAGCGAAGTTTAAATTTTTTATGTTTAAAAAGGAGTAAATTTACTTTAAGATCAAAAATGCGACATAAAACTGGACGATATTACTGAAACATCTGTCGAAGGCTGTATGGAAAGGATTGTCGTAAAAGGTAACGAGAATATGGAAATATCAGTAAGCTGGATTTAGCTTGGTGTTAAAAATGAAAAATAGGTTAAGTCCCTTACACCTAGGTTATATGCACGGAAAGTACGGAATGAATTTCACAAAGTGTGAAATTGCCAAGACTAGCCATTGGCGCAATATTGGACCAAAATACTGACCAACAATAAAATAGATTATAAATTACAACTGACAAATTAAAATAAATTGAAATATAATTAGCAATAATTAATTATTAACACTAATTTATATATAATCAAAAGAATTAATATTTGTTTTATTGGCGATTGTATTTTTTCAAGTCTGGATCCAATAATGACTGCATTGGCTCCGAATATTGCGCCGATCATATATTTCCCATTACGCAATACTTAAATTTCACAATGTTTTGCACTTCATAGCATTTTCAAATGTGCAAGTATAACGAAATTTCTAATTTAACTTTTTCAATGTCTGCCAAAGAGAGTTATGTTCATAATTATAAAATAATAATTCTGTGGAGAAATTCTATTTCCAAGAATGACAAGTGAAATTTTCCTGCGAAACTCAATGCCATTTTTATACGCGAAACATTTTTATTCGTCACATTATTTTCCCATTTTCTAGATGGAATCGTTTCTTCTGACCGATTGAAGGAAAGAATAATTTATAACAAAACGTTTATATGAACATTCATTCAATGTAATAAACATTTTGAGAGTAAATTTATAACACAAGTCCACAGACATTACATGGTAATACTCTTTTATAAGGAAAAATAATAATTAAATATGTGTCTCCAAGGGACGTTTATCAACCAATATCAATATCAAATAGTGACAAAGTTAGGTTTATTGTCTTGTTAGGCTGGTCCATTTAAGTGCCGTAGCATTGCGGTTAAAATCCTATTATACTAGCCTTTATTTTAAAACTCTGATGAAACATAGGTCTATACACGTGTCACCCTCGCTCTAAAGTATCATTCAAGTCCTTTATAATGAATACGTATAACGCCAGACGATTTCGCTTCACTGGGTATAGGCCTGTGCAAATTTTTCTTTTACTAAGTTGGGCTTCGAATCACTGTATGAACCTAATCACAACCAGTGATAACCCGCGGCTGCATCCGACTTTATTAGAAGTACTCGTATTTGCCTGAACTTTTGGCCAGGAGAGAGGAAAACTGCAGAAAACCATCTCCCGAGTTTAGCCCGTTTCAGACAGTCGAGTTTCCACGACCATCGACCATCAAATGAAACACAACCTGGTCGTACGTCGCAGATGATTACCGATCCGAGTGCTGTCCGCGCTCGAAATGTCTTAACATGCGGATTCTTCTTGAGTCGAGATTCACCAGAAAGCTAATGCCGTCGGTAAAATTAGGTTATATAAGATAATTGTTTAATTTTTAAGGTAAATAGTTTGTTTGGGGTAATGCGGCACGGTGGATTCGATTATTTGAATATTATTTTGAATTTTCAAACAGAAAAAAATTAATATTGCGCACCGCATCACCAAACAGGCAAGGTGAGTTGACGTACATTAACTTTTTCACAAGAATTAATAATTAAGTATTGTAATTGATAGAGATTCAATTCTTCACATGAATAAAGCAAAACTATGCTACTGATCTACGTGTCACATATTTTACCATGACATTATTAAATATATTTTTTTCTATCAATTTATACATGATATGCGCGTCGCATTACCTGCTTCTCCCCTACATAAATGCTTGTTTTCATATTTAGGACAGGCGAGATTGAAGATGCAGAACCTAATGCATTTAGGTGTCCGGATAGACAGTCGCATATAAACCATCACGAAATTACTCGCTCGCGTCTGATTAAGTCGATGGAGCATCACTACGAGAGTAATGTAGCGTGGCCCGAGATTATATGCTGAAAGCTTTCCTCGCAGTAGAAGCCAAAAAGATGAGTTTTTAAAAATATAGATAAACTTTCAACAAAAGTTTATCTATGTTTTTGAATTTTCATACGAAGAAGATAAAACTTCCACCAAAAAAGTTGCATTTTCAACCAAATAGTTGAATTCTGAAGTAAAATGTTTTAGAAAATTGTTGACTTTTAAGCCCGAAAAGATGAATTCTCAACAAGGAAGTTCATTTTCAATCATGAAATATAAATTTCCAACCAAATAGTTGAATTTTCAACATGCAAAGATGAATTTTTCAAACAAATGTTCGAATTTTAATTTAAAAAAATTAAACTTCAACCAAAAATAGTTCCATTTTCAACCAAATAGTTGAATTTTCAACAAAATAATTGAATTTTTAATATAATAGTTTTATTTTCAACCTAAAAAGACGAATTCACAAAGAATGTAATAGTTGCTATTTCAACCGAAAAAGATTAAATTTCTATCAAAAGAGGTGAATTTTAAGACCAAAAAGATTCATTTTTAAACAAGAAGATAAATTTTCTACCAAACAAGACGAATATTCAACGAAATACATGAATTTTCAAAATAAATTGTTGAAGTTTTAACTTAAAAAGATTTAACAAAATAGTCAAATTCCCAAGCTAACAGACAAATTTTTCAATCAAAAAGACGAAGTTAAAAAAAAAGTTTTTCGGTCAAAAAAGAAAAGAAATTTCATCGAAATTGTTGAACTTTCAAGCCATTAAACGAATTTTCCGTAAAAACAGTAGAATTTTCAACCCGAAAATATGCATTTTCAACCAGAAAGTTAATTTTTAACCAAGGAGATGAACCTTTACACAAAAGAATTAATGTTTAACAAATTAGTTCAAATTTGACACAAGCAGTTAAATTCTCAATTTAAAAAGATCAAATTTCAACCAATCAGATGAATTTTCAGATGAAATGATGAATCTTCAATTGGAATAGTTAAATTTTCAGTTAAAAAAAATGTTCTTCAACCAAAGAAAGATGAATTTTCAACGAGTAATGTAATAAAAGATATTTCAACCAAAAAAGATTTTAATTTTAAATAAAAAACAGTCGAATACCTCCAAAAAAGAAGAATTTTCAACAAAATAGTTAAATTTTCAACCAAAGAGATGAATTTTCTAATAAAAAAAATTTAACAAATAAAGATTTCTCAGTGGAGAAAGGAAGAAAAGGCTATCCAAACAGTTACATTTTTAACTAAAAAGAGGAAATATCAAACCACGAATATTAGTTTTCGACCAAAAAAGATGCATTTTGAACTAAAAAAGATCAATTTTGAACAAAAAATGGAAAAGTTATATTTCCAGTTAGAAAATTAATTTAAACCAAAAAAAAAAACATTTTCAACAATACAGTTAAATTTTCAACGAAAGAGATGAACCTTCAAAAAAAAAAAATAATTTTCAACAAAGTAGTTCAACTTTTACTCAACAAGTCAATTTTTCAGTTAAAAAGTATCAATTAGAAAAAAATAGTCAAACTTTTGAACAAAGAGATGAATTTTCACCTGAAATAATGAATCCTCAACACAAAAAATTATTGTTCGACAAAGTGGTTCAACCTTCAACCAAGCAATTCAACTTTCAACTAAAAAAGATGAAATCTGAACAAAAAATGTAATAGTTGATATTTCAACAAAAAAAGATTTTGATTTTAAATCACAAACAGTTGAATTCAAGCAAAAAAGACGACTTTTAAAACAAAATAGTTGAATTCTCAACCAAAAAAGATTAATTTTCAACTAAGCTGTTGCATTTTTAACCAATAACGATGAAATTTCTACCAAAAGAAAGGAATTTGTAACTAAAAATATTATCGTCAGGAGAATGCAACTCAGAAAATAAGAAATACAAATAGTATAATCTTGTAACACTTTTAACATAGAATCTTTCATAAACGGAATGAAATAATTTCAAATTAAAATTTAAAAATTTCAAATCTGTTATCACGACAGTTATTTAAAATGCCTCTTATAGAAATTCCATGAGTTTGGAAAGATGTTTTTTTTTAAACCCTGACTTTTCCCTGATTTCCAGATTTTCCTGACCTACAGCTACCCTGTTGATACCAACTTCAATTATAAATTACTTTAAACAACGTTCTATGTCTTATAGATCCTAATTTTTTAGGCAAGATATTTAAAAATCAGTTCAATAAATGGGGCACTATTTCCAAGTTTAGCCACTCAGAAAAACGACATTCTTGGGTCAACCATACATTTTGAAGCTGTGAGCTAAACAAGAGATAGATTTAAATGTCAAGGGAAGATTATTAGCAGGTTTCTCGACGACACAGTAATTTTGTAGATTGATTGCCAGCATTGCATATGCAGATACTCCTAACGTAAGTCTGAGAGTGCTGACACTGCTGACCTTTGCAAGCTATTCAATTATTTTGGTGTCAACAGGCTGACAGGAAATCTTGATAACACTAAATATCTGGTGTTTAGGTATCACCTCGGTTATCACGAAGCTATTAAAAGATCTTCTGCCTAAAAAAAGATCTCTTTTTTTTATTTTCTATAAAATCCCTTAACTTGCTAGCTAGTAAAGTTAGTATAAAATTGTTACCAAATAACAAAGGAGGCGATTCAATTTATAGCAAAAGAATAAAGGTTAATAAAAAACTCGAATGAAGAAGCCGAAAAGCAGTTGGCTTGGGCAGCATTTTTATCTCATCTTGCGGGATGCTATAAAGGTTGGATGGCATTTTTTATTTTGGTTCAGGGGATGTAGACGACCATTATATTGGCCCTCCCATCGCCGTCGGCACCCAACGCAACGGTTTATCGATACCAATAAGCGCGCTACCGACTGCCGCGCTGCGCCGCAGCTCGTCGTTCTAAACTTCCACGAAGACTTTAACCTCCAGAGAGGAAACTTTGTGCGAACTTTTTGATTCTCTTCCCTTTACCCTTCACTCCCTTTCATGTGCGCCCGGAAAGTTGGTTCGACATTTACTGAACGGGTTACATCACGTCTTCAATGCAGGTCAGCAAGTTTTCCCGAAATCTCAAAGCGAGAGTAAACTCTCGGAATAGAAAAAGAATGGGGGAGATTATACGAACTGTGATTTATCTTACAGGACGGCCATTTAAATTCAGAAAAAAATTCCTAACGAAATCTTAGTTTGTTCTGGGTTCTTAAAATTTTTCCAGGAAATTCAAATTTTCGAATTTGAAGCGATGTTTTTATTTGAGCTCATTTTATGTGAACTTTCCTTCCTCATAGGTCTCAAATAAATTTGTTCCACATAGAAGGAGGTTTTTCTCAAACAACATCAAAGAATGGGGCCTTTCAATACTTTTCGAGGTTATGTTTCTGTCATACCGAAAATCTTATTTTCAGAAAATCAGAGAGACCATCCAACGGTCTATCCATTTTTTTTTGTTATGACCTACAACTTTTTAACTTACGGTAGTGCTATATTAGAAAATTTAAAAATTTGCTCTCATAAACAAATTAAACAATATATTTTTTTAAATTATGAATACGTATAGCTAGTTTATAAGAGGTCATGAAAGTTTGTTCAATAGGTCAATCGATGCGTCTCCAAGACGCAAACCAATACGTCATATAACGTCCTGTTGTATTCTCAATATTGAAAGTTTTCCTCATATAAACAAGATGGACAACATATTTTGAATAATTATACATATGCGTATTGTTAGATCATAAGAGATCATGAAAGGTTGTTCAGTAGGTCAATCGATGCGCCTTGAAAAGGCGAACAAACACACCTTGTACAGTCATATTATATTCCCAAAATTAGAAAAATTTTACTCATATAAACCAGATAAACAATATATTTTGAAAAATTATACTAGATCATAAGAGGACATGGAAGGTTCTTCAATAGGTCATTCGACGCGACTCAAGGACATGAACAGATATATCAGATATAGGACTACAGTATTCCTAATGTCAAGAAAGTTTTTCTATATAAACAGAATAAACCATTTTTTTGAAGCTTCATAAATCGGTACTAGTAGGCCAATAAAGGTTCCACGACAGGTAGATCGATGGGTCTTGAAGACGCGAACAAATATACATCAGACATAGTATTGTTGTTTTTCTAATATCAAAAGAATTCTTCTCATATAAACATGTTAAACATTTCTTTTTTTCTAATTTTTAAAAGCAAAAAACATCCACTTCTAATTGGCAGATCTAGCTAAAAATCCTATCAGACCTGAAAATCAATTAGAGTTGCAAGAAAAATCCACCCTGTATAGGGGTTGGAGAATTTATAATGTGTCTTTTTGATCTAACTTAGATAGTTTTGGCCTTGAATGATTGGAAATTACCTTATAAAACTTAAAATGTGTATGATTGATAGAAAGCTACCCTTTAACTTTTAAAAACTACCTTTTAGAAGAACATTTTGCTTCTTTCACCATGTCAGCTGCTGAAAAATTTCCAGGACAAGTTTAAAAAAAATGTAATTCAAAATTTGAACTCAAATAAATTTCAAAGCATTGTGCTGCTTACAATATAATTTGCAGAAACGATCTTGTACACTACCGGCGGAAATCACACACCTGTTTTTTGAGCTGCTGCCAAAGTGCCTTAATTTTTATAATATTAGTATGAAAATGTTTGTTTGAAGTAATAAAATTCTGCGTCTAAGAAGCCCGAGATGAAAGCAAAATTTCAGTTTTAGAAAACAATATTGCAAAAAAGAAAAAACGTCAAACTGAGATGTTTTCGAAAAATTGTAGTAACAATGGAAATAATTAACATATTTTAAATTTCTCGGACTCATTTTAAACGCAAGTCTCCAAAGTGATATTTTACTAAATTGTTCAAATATTCTTACGATTTTGTCCCTAGATTCTGCCCTAGAGTCAAACTTGGTGCAAAAAGTCCCAAAATTTCAGAAATGTGTAAATACTTACAAACTTTTTTTTTAAATCACTTGAAAGTTTTCCACTTTCCCACCAATACTCAATAATTTAGCAAAATGCTAGAGAATGCTATATAACTGCTATAGATGCTGGAAAACTAGCTAAAGAACTATGAATAATAATGATTACTTGGGCTTATTGGACGTAGAATTTGATTAAATATCGTGATATTATGAGGAACAAATTTATGTTAATATTAGAAGAAATGATTCCCTTTAACAACATCTCAAATATAAGCGTGTAGATCATTTCCGCCGGAACTGTAATAAAATTATTAATCAATGCAAATTTTAGAAGTCTTTTCGACTATTATTTTATTCTAAAAAAAGTTTTTTAATACAGTGAAAATAATGATTAATATGTAATAGTAAAAAAGTAACAGGTACCTGCGCTCATTCAGATCATTAGAACGTAACTTATTCAGTTCCTATCAATCTAAATGTGTAAAATAAGTAGAAAAGTACTAAAATAAATATTAAAACTTCGAAAAAAAATTTCAGGGGTCTTTTTCAAAATTCCATGATTTTTCCAGGTTCTTTATGAAAATTCTAGGGCTTTTCCAGATGTTCCACGTTCTGTGAAAACTGTGACTTCAGATATATTATTTGGGCTTTTGTACCACCCTTCATAATTAAATGGTGAAATACCGTCTTTTTGCGAAAAGTGCGTAACTGTTTTACCAGGATGAGCAATTAGGTCAATCAATTCCTCTCGTCGAATCAAGGAGTCTTTCTTATGCTTACATCAGCTTTGAATAATAGATAAGAATAAGAAATGTTAATTTCTTGTATGTATGTAAAATGTAAAATAAGAAATGTTTAAAATATTTTAAATGACCAGAACTTTCTTAATTCTCAATGAAATGTATTAATATTATAAGTCAATTGATTCGTCTGTAGTCAAGGAATTTTTACGTTATTGCATCAACTTTGAATTATTTGAATAAAACTATTTTTAATGTAAAAACAGATTTTTCAACTATTATAATTTTTACCATAACTTCCTTACTCTGCAATAATATGTATTAATATTATTATCAGTCATCAGTTCGTTTGAAATAAGGGAATCTTTTATACTGTTTCATCAACTTCGAATTATGTGAATGAAAAAAGTTTAACAAACAAACAAAAAACAGTAACTTTCTATTCTTTACAGATGGTTTAAAGATCCAAAAAAGGAACTCGACGTGTCTTCAAATTACAAAAAAAAACTATTCAATTTTTAAACAATATTTCTGAATTCATCCGGGGACTTTTCTTATGAGAAATTATGTGAAGAACTGTGAAAGAAGAAAAATATCGTCCTGAGGGGTAGTTTTTCAAAGTTTTAGGAAAGTTCTTTCCCTGGAATGCATTTGAACTATTAAAAGTTCATTTTTAATAATTCAGGACCGAAAATATATACAGTATAGATACGGGTTAAACATTTTTTTAAATTTATAAAATATTAAAAAATTATTTTTACTCCAAATGAAAGAAAAGAAGGGGGTGAGAAAATAGCGACATTAACATTTTTCTAGGCCATCCTACTAAACATTCGCAATAGAAATGTTTAAGAAATGCGTACTTTTAAAATCGGAAACGTTTGAAAGTCAAAAATACCAATCTAAGTACACTAGAACCTGGAATTAAGAACAGTTTCGGGCACAGCTTGCAGTGGCCTTGATCCTAAGTCCAGGGAATGTAAACGTAAACATTCAGGGTCGCTGACCCATTTCTATTGGATTCGGACGCATGCACCACCCCTCATTGGGTCCCGCGGTCTCCGCATCACCAAAATGCCGAGGACATCAATTGTAGGAATATCGTAAATTCGGAGATCTTAATTACTGGTTCCAGTATACGTTCAAAACTGAAAAGATCAAATCATAAAAAAAAAATGTTGAAGAGTGCTTAAGATTGTGTAGTTTGAAATTGGAATCGAATGTTAACGTATTTTACAATAAGTAAACAAAATTGTAAAACTTGGAATGTGAATGATTATTTTCAAACGATACCTCCTCTTGCCATCCATTTCCTTAATTTGGGTACTTTTTCTGTAAATTAAAATACCCGAATTCAAACATGGGGGCCACTGAGAAAATTGTAGCTAACTCTAGTAGCCAATTAATTAGAAGCTTCTTACAGATACCTGAGTCGGTATTAAGAGAAGGTACTCGAGATGAAATATTCGCATTGTACAGAAAAGCTGAGACGCCGTCGACCCGTAGAATCTACAGTACTATTTCCGGAAAGCGCTCGAGATTTAACCGGACGAGGAGAAGGGTGTGGTGTGCAATGGAGACGAACTACATGAAAGTGGAAGAATAAAAAGGGTGGAAAAGTGGAAGACACAAGGGGTTAAAAGAAGAGTCACAGAAACCCAACGGCTGAAAATTGCTTGTTTTATCAACTGCAGCTCTATTTGTGTAAAACCTGTCTTCCGTTACATTTCCTAGGTTTCCTATATTGACAAAAAATTACTTTTTTACAGCAGGATCAATCAAGATTAAAAAATAAATGCTACCTCCACTCACTTTTATTGTCCACGCCACCTCACTACTCTCCAACCCTGAATAACCCATCCGTCAAAATAAATACACTCTCTAGGGGTGTCAACTAGGGTGGTCCAAAAATTCGACTTTCGATTTTTGGTGATCGACACCTCCCCCTCCCAACTTGTTCGTTTTAGGGGGAAAAATTTCACTAGAACTAAATTAACATTTTTTAAATTAAAGTTTAAGTGTCTTCCACAATAAATATCACTCTTAAAATTCATTGAATTTTCAATATTTACAGAAAACAACAATTTTTTTAAACTAATGAAAACTGTTTCACTAATTGTAAACTGTCTTTAAACCTTAAACTTTACATACAAGATTGAAAAGGAGAAAAAAATTGTTTATACAAATGAAAATTGTTTAAATAATTGCCAAATATTGCTAAAAGAATATATTACTCTCAACATTCGTCAATTGTGTAATTAATTCCAGAAAATAATAACTTTTGACGATTTACAGGGGAAAAATCGCTTAAACAAATGTAAATTGTTTAAATAATTGCCAAACATCGTTAAGAAAATATATCACTCTCAAAATTCGTCAATTAAAACGCCGCATCGTAGAACAGAATGGAGAATATTTCTGGAGGAGTGGGGGGGTACCCAGACACTTGGGTTCGAACAATATTCGCCCCCCCCCCCCCCTTCTCCTCGAGAAATATTTTATACCCCGTTCTACGATGCAACAGTTCAATTGTTGAATTAATTCCAGAAAATAATAACTTTTTACGATGTACACGTGAAAAATGGTTCAAATAAATGAAAATTGTTGAAATAATTACCAACTATGTGACACAAGAAATATTATTCTTGAAATTCATGAACTTTATAATTTATCCCGAAAAATAATATTTTTCAAGATTTACATGCCAAAAAAAATGTTTGAACAAATAATAATTGTTTCAAAAATAAAAAATTAGTTCAAAAATACTTGGAAGTTCGTGATTATAGAATAAAAATAATTCATTTTGAGAAAATTAGAAAAAAACAGTCTTTATCATGTAGTATACCATTAAGCCATTTCCCTTTCGGGGTAGGCGTGACACTACCCGATTCGGGTAGTGTTTCTAGGTTGATAACTTGTAGTAAATAACTACAAGTGTGGGCTCACCACACCCACGATGTGCCAACAGCACTCAGTTTTCTCGAATGGTCACCCATCCAAGTGCTAACCGCGCCCAACGCTGCTTAACTTCAGTGATCTGACGAGAACTGGTTTTTTCAGCGTGGTATGGCTGTTGAATGAATGAATGAATTGAATGAATGAATGAATTTTACATAAAACTGCTATTTTTCATTTTTTGGTACATTTTCCGTGCACAATACGAGGGGGTTGGGTGTGTCATAACTAAAGTTTATTGGGTGGAAATTATTCCTTGAACACTTGAATTTCTTTTTCCGGAAAACGAAAAAATGGAGGGGGGGGGAAGATCACCAAAAAACGAAATTCACAAGGGAAACCTGCAATCTCCGGCATTTGGTTTGGATTCATACTCGTCCGAGTATTAGATCATTACCAAAATTTTAATATGCTAAAGTAATAGGATACTCTTTGCACCCATTCTCGAGAAAAACTACTTTAAAAAAATCTACGCACGTTACATAGACCGCGATGCAAGTCTTTTAACTCCCAGTTAGATCAGGCGATAGCGCTCCGAGTTTGTAACCGAAAAGTCCGTGCTCGATTCCTGCTGCCGACATTTTTTGCCAATTTTTTTTCATTATCTTTAAATTTATTTGAATTAAACCAAAATATTCATTTCTAACCATGTTTTTCATAAGAAAAGTTGGGTTTTTTCAACCTTTAGAAGATAGGCTTCTAATGTGGCGCATTCACATTTAAATGAATTGAAAGAAATTCTGAAAAAACTTAGGACACACAACTGAATCTATTCGTGTATAGATCGCTAGCTGTAAAAAATAGTATACCATTTTACGTGATTGTTTAATATTTTCCCAAAAAAGTTGAAACAACTCATTTTTTAACGTTTTGTATTTATCACTAAAGAGGGACAGATTTTGCAGCAAACTTATAAATTAGTTTGGTCTTACCTATATTTTGAGTTCTTTTAGATGCTTTAGTGCTTTAATCTTGATTAGAATTAATTAAAGTTGACATAAAACGTGATTACTCATACACTATGTTCGAGCACCTAATGTCATGGTGACCTATTACTGGTACAAGTATGAGTCCAAACAAAATTACGAAGCGTGTAAGTTCCCTTTGTTAGAGTTTTAATTAGAAGTAGATTTTTGTCAGAGATCTTACTATTTTTTGCAAATGGTACCGATGGACTAAGACTTCCTGAATAATGTAAGGGTCGTGGCCAGTTAGTTTTTTTATACGCTGAGAGACAGACGGACGCTATACCCTCATTGTAAGGATTTCATCGAAAACTCCTGACAATAAAGAATAATGACTATACAATGGTAAATGAAAGACAAAAACCATTCTAATTCTATTTATATGTCGCACATTTAAATCGTAATTATTAATTTTCTCCTTATGTTTTAAATGGCGGATGAAAAGATTTAAAAGATAGCACTCAGTAGCTTAAGAAGCGAGGAAACAAAAAATGAATAGAACAAACGGAAAGGATTAAAATACTTCTATAGAACATGAAGCGTTCCACTTGCAGCGGGAATTAAATTCTTTACTAGAATGGCAGTGAGTCCCTTGAGTCTTCTTCGCCTTCTAACATGAGCATTATGGAGGCCCGTATTGGGGTCAAGTATGTTCTGCGTGTTCTTAATTTTGCAGGTATTTTAAAGAATCCTAAAAAAGCTAAGTTCAGAAGCTCCTAATTTGGGATTATAAAACGTTAATGTATGCAAATAAATGTGCTTAAAATGTTAATAGTAAATGTTGCTTAAACTTCAAACTGGTATTTCCTCAAAAATATAGTTTCTACAACAAAAATTTAGGCACCATGAGTAATATAAAAATTATATGGAAAATCCTTTTTTAAATTTATATTCACATTAACATCTAAATCTAAAGGTATCAATTTGACCTGCAACAAAATGATTCAATACTGTAACAGTCTTTTGTTTCTTTATATAGCAGACTCACAACAAGCGCCCGGTGCTCAGGACCGAGCTCTTCGCCAAGCGCCCGCTAAAAGTTAAGGCACACCCCTAAGGCTTAGCGGGAAATTGGGGAATTATTTGAATATCGTCTCGCGCAGGCGCATCTAAAACCATGCTCAAAGCGCTTACCGAATTTAGAGGTAATGGAAGGGACAGGTACTTGGCGGGAGAAGGCGCTTTTGTGGAAAAGGCGCTTTGTGAGAGTCTACTGTACTGATACAGATTTTCGTATCAATTGGTGTACAGACTAATTAGTCTGAACATAAAAAAAAAATTCCTCCGTTCTTTCGAACAATGCCTTAACTGTCTAATTTGAGTGGTCAAGATTAATAATTCAGTCTGACAGATTGTATACAGGAGAAACGGGTAACAGAAGTAGAGTATGTTTCGAAAAGGAAAAGGCGCTTTGTGAGAGTCTACTGTATTGATACAGATTTTTGTATCAATTGATGTACAGACGAATTAGTCTGTACATCAATAAGATTATTTTCTCCTTTGTTTTGAACAGTGACTTAAATGTCTATAATTTGAGTAGTCAAGAATAATAATTTCATCTGACAAATTGTTCAAAGGAGAAACAACTAACAGAAGTGGAGAATGTTTCTGTAAACAAATCAGGGCGCTTCTTGATCTCTTGAACGACAAGAGGGATGAGTGGAATGCCACCCCCTCGGGTTGTATTTGCAAATCCTTTACCCAGCCAAGCTGCTACACGACTAGGGCACGAGTCGTTTCAGCAAGACAAAGTTACACGAGGAATACAAGCCCCTGCAGCTAATTTAGAACCGTCCCGTATCCGACAGGGTAACGCGAATTATTGGCATGGTCTGGGGTCAGGACCCGCCTATGCTTGTATAGCTGCTGGTCGTTATGAGGACTCGTCGCTCGTAAATCGGGCACTTCCGGTTGGTCGACCTCGTCCAAACTTCCCTTGGTCGGTCAGTTAAACTCTCTTTCTCCATCCTTCTATCTATAGGTAACGCTCTTCTGACGGATCGACTTCAACCCTCTGACGCAGTGCAAAATTTCTTCTCAGACCACCATACCACAGAAAAATTTATAAATATATTTGCGAAAATTGTACAAAACAAAGAAATATAAACGACAAAAATTTGCAGTCGAATTAGTAATACACTCAGAGAAATGTCCTCTTGTGTAAAAAGGATGTCTTTTGACACAAACGGAATTTCCTCTAAAATTTAAGGTTAATGGGATTTTTATTTGTCTGAAAAAAAATTATTTTATAGCAAAAAATAGTCGTACTTCATCTAATCTTCCAGCCAAATGATTCTGTTTGTATAAAAAATATATTTTCGTGGTTTAAAAGCTTTTGCTTCAAAACACCTTTTTCTCTGAATGTAATAGAAAAATCAAAAAACGCCTTCTAAGGGACCATGCATAAATTACGTAAAGTCTTTTAGGTTGGGGGGGGGGGGGTATCCCCAATTTTTCTATGCTATATTACATTGGGAGTAAGTGTTCAAAACCATTTCATACGTAGGATGTACATAGTGCATTATATGTAAAAAAATTATGTTACTTCATTGATACTTTTAACAATATTACTTGTAATTTACCTAATAATATTAGTAGTACCTAGTAATATTCGTGTTAACATGAACTATAATAATCATAAATTCACGAAATGGTAATAAATGAATAAACAAATTACGTGAGGTTTTTTTCTGAAATTACAAGGAGGGGAGCCCCCCGCCCTATGTAAGATCCCGTGAGATTTGGTCCGACCCCCGTCAAAATCTACGATTTTATAAATTTAGAAAATAAAATATGTTAATAAAAACAGGTATTTATTTATAATTTGTTTAGGACCCAACATTTTGCGTAGTCCGACAATTTATCTTCAACGCAAAACTTCCAGTTTTCTAACCTAATATTTTTAAAGTATTAAAAAAGAACTTCAATGTTTATTTAAACTATTATTTTTTAGTCCATAAATTATTAAAATTCCTATTCATTTATCACAATTTCATCTCGTTTGCTTACAACTGCAACTATCTGGTTCAAAGTTAGTTTGTTTCGCTTGAAAATAAATTTTCTTGGTAAAAATTCCCATTTTCGTGTTCAAAATTTACTGTTTTGTAGAAAATTCCTATTTTCGGCAGGAAAGTTCGACAATTTGGTGAAAGCTCAACTATTTGGACAATTCTTATTTTCGGCTAGAAAAATTCAACTATTTTGTAGAAACTTTATGAAGTTGGTTAAAAATTCAACTGTCTGGTTGAAAATTCATCTTTTTTGTTCAACTCAATTGTTTTTTATTTAGAATCAAAATTTTCTCTTAGTTATTTTTGGATGACTCCTACATAAATTGAATCGTAAATTGACTAACAAAAATTGGTCGCTTAAACTTACGTGTGATAATGGGGGGGGGGCAAACTTACAAACCCTCACAGAGGGGGGGGGGTACGTGATTCACAATTTCAGAAAAAAACTTTACGTAATTTATGCACGGCTAAAGGAGAAGGAACGACTCATGACAAGCAGAAGATTTTTGCTCCTCCTTCAAGAAACTTGTCCCTTTCACAGAGTATAATTCAATTGCAGGTAGGGTCTGCGATCGAAACTTTTCTTTGGACTTGGGTATCTTGGCCACTAATAAGAAAACCGTTCGGCGCCGATATTCGCTATATCATTCCAATTTTACACTTGAACGAATTTGCCGTCTCAGAAGCTCTTGCGAACTCGCCCAAACTTGAATGATTTGTGCGGCAAGTGCGCCTTGGGCCTTTCGAGGCTTCTTCTTAATTCAAACTCGTCCCGTCGAGACGACATTTCCAAGACAAAATCCTTCTTAGAGCTTTCACAAGTGGTGAAGCAGAGGAGGTCGTTCAGAAAGCGAAGCTACCAACTGATCAGGAAACTCGTTAAGAAAGTTAGTTAACGTCTATTCAAAACCCTGATTTGTGTTCAACTTCCACATTGGTTGACTGCTTAACCGATATAACACAGCACTTCTGCAATAAATAGATTAAATACTCAGTGTACATTTATAAAAAATAGTATATTATGCACCTAGGGGGAGAAAAAGTGTCTCTCCCCTTGACGCAGACGATATTTTTTATAACAAATTGATGATTTCAGACATTTCTCGAAATTTTGATTAAAGAAGCATTACATTTATGTTAACTTATTCCAAATTATCAAAAATTCAATTAAAAAATTGCCGGAAATTTTTTGTAATTTACGGTAATTTTAGAGGTGATTTATGGCAACTTACTATAAATTGCCCAAAATTCATTTTAAAAATGTCTATAAATTTGCGGATATTTTCGGTCATTTATAGTAATTTTACAGGTAAATATGGTAACTTACAATGAATTACCCAAAATTCATTTTTAAACATTTCCATAAATTTCCGGAAATTTATGACAATTTTTGGTAATTTGCGGTAATTTGATTAGTTATATATGGTAACTTTCCATAAATAACAGCGAGATTCTATTATCTGCAACCAAAATTTCCTCACAGTTTTTACGGTGAGTGGGCTGATAATCGTAAAATGCGAGCTCATAGATGTATAATTTTGATTATTCACCTCTGACGTCACTTTTCAGTCCCTTGGGAGTAAAAAGTAGAGCTTTAGCCCAGCTTCATAGGCGTCGAAAAGGGCTGAAATCATGCATGCGTCATGAAAAATTCTATATTTGTTTAATCACAGGAAATGTCTTTATTAGGGTGGTTCACCAAAAATTTGTTTTTCTTTTTCGGCGGCCGTATAGCGACAGTTTTTTTCTCTAGGTGAAACAATACTTTTCTCATTTTTTTCAAATTTTTAGAAAATTAATAGGTTGCAAGCATCAAATTTACGTAAAAAGTGACATTTTCGTAGTTTTTGATTTTTTTAAATATACATATTAACTTCAGAGAAATATCTTATGAATGAAAATTGTAGCTAATACAAAGAACACTCTCATTCCCTGTCAGATTGAAAAAAATTTATTTGGCGCCGGTAAAATACGCAAAAAGTACGATTTCTTAGGAAAATTTCTGTTAAAAATTGTTATTTCTACGACCAAAAATTTTCCCTAAAACTGTTGCAAAACCTATACCTACCATAAATAACATTTTGTATAGTTTATAAAAAACTCTATTGGTTTATTTTTTATAACAATCGTTATGAATAAAAACCCTCAATGATCAGATTATTATTGTGATTATTTATTCACAGCCTTTTAAACAAGATATTTTTTATAAATCCACATTTCTTTAAATAATTGCAATTTTCTATAGAAAACTAGCAAAATGTACAACCGCGAACAAATTTTGAAAATCGAAAAAAAATTCTTTTGAAACGTAGTGCATGAGAACCCTGAATATGCGTAAATAATTTATAGCCCATTGATCCATTGTACTTTAAAAAATTCTTATTTTTTTTTAACTTAGTGCAAAAAATTAGAAGGGACTATTTTGAATATGGAAACAGGCTAGATCACGTTTACAATTTCAGAATAGGGTCTCTTATTGTTTCAATAGAGTTAAAAATGTTACACCATTGCGTTATTTTATTAAATTTTTATGATTTTCATATTCCAAATTCTATAACCTTTTTTTAATTACTATATAAAGTTCTGAATAGGTTCATATATTTTTGCAAAGTGATTAGTTGTTTTTCATTATTGAATTAGAAAATATCTTGACTAATCGAATTACTAATTTTTTACTAATGTTTAAGGGTCTACTTTTCGCTAATAAAATCTTAAAAATTTCACTAATGATTAGTCAAGATTTAACCATTTTGATTCAGAGAGGCAATACAGTATCTTTTTCGCAAGACAAAAAGCTATAAAATCCAAATAAACTTCTTTAAGGACTCTTGCATACTTATTCAAGATGATGCTTTTGAATTAGGAAATATCTCGACTAATCAAATTAGTAATTTTCTACTAATCTTTGGTGGTTTAATTTTCGCTAATAGAATCTGTGAAATTCTACTAGTAATTACTTCAATTTTATCAATTTTGATTTACGGAGCAAAAAAGCATAAAAACCATTTCTGTTGGATTTGGACGAATTGCGTAACCTCATGCAAATAACGCGCAGAGAATGCGGGCCTGGAGCCGTTTGCCACGCTTGACTGAGCAGCCCCTCCTGCGTTCCCCGCATCCTAAAACCGCCACAGCATCAATTCTCGGATCGGCTTAAATCCGGACTACTTTAATCCAAGTTCCAGTGTAATGGTTAAAATGTATGCTTGTTCTGATTATAAGAGTAAGTCAGTAAGTAAGTATACCATTAAGCTTTTAATTAAACTTTCAGGGTAGGCGTGACACTACCCGATTCGGGTAGTGTTTCTAGGTGGATAGTTTCTTGTAGTAAATAACTACAAGTGTGGGCTCACCACACCCACGATGTGCCAACAGCACGCAGTATTCTCGAATGGTCATCCATCCAAGTACTAACCGCACCCAACGCTGCTCAACTTCAGTGATCTGACGAGAACTGGGGTTTTCAGCGTGGTATGGCCATTGGCCATAATAAGAAAATATAAAAAAATGACTTTTTATAAAATAAGTTATTCTTTCAGCCTCACTTTATGTATATTGCTATTTCATCGAATTTTAGCGATGAAGAAACTATTCAAAGCCTTGTTAAAGAAAAATTTGGTTTAAAATATTATTTCTGGTGCCCAGGTTTAACATTTTTTATCTCAGATCTATTATATATGTTCTCCCTATTTTATAGGGAATGTCCTAGAATTTTGGCAATCCTTACAAAAAATTTTTAGGGGTAAAATTAATCTCTAAATCTGAATTATTAAAATTTCACTAATTGATAGTGAAATTTCACTAATTCAATTAGAGAGAAGTCGGTCACTAACGATTAGCAGAAAACTACTAATTTGATTAATGGAAATTGTCCACTTATGAAATTAGTAAAATTTCACTAAGCAATTAGTAGTCTGTGTCGTTGCAGTATTTACTAATTGAAGAGTGGAGAGTCACTAATGCAATAGTGAAAATGCACTAATTTTTCAGTGAAAAAATTATTATTTTCAAAATAAATATAAATTGAGGGAGATTAATGTACAATGTACAATGTTATGCGCAACCGTAATAAAAAGGAAAATTCGAATCCAAAAATTGTACTCAAGTAGAAAAATAATACGAAGTTAGTAATTGACTGAATTATATAAATACTACGAAGTGGAATGTGATGTGCAACCTTTTACACGTAACAATTAAATTTCATCCTACAGATTCAAGGTCATCGACATGATTACTTTGTGAAGTACTGGTTTGTGTTCTATTGAGAGTGATGCGTAATGAATGATTTATAAACTGTTTAACCACAATTCAACAATTCAACACTTATTACTATTTTAAGAGCCAAACCTCAAAATATTACTATTTTGTTAGGGAACCATACATTTACTAATTTAACTAGTGAAATTTTAACTAATTCAGATTCAGAGAGATGCTCTTATATTATATTTGTATGTTATCAAGAGATCATACATTTTATGACTTTTAACAGGCCCAAATATTTTTTTTTAATCGGATACAAAATGAGCGTTTTCTTCTTTGTATTAGCTACAAATTTTATTCATAAGATATTTCTCTAAAACTCATATATATATTTTCGCAAAAAATCGTAAACTACGAGATTCTCAATTTTCACGTAAATTTGATGCTCGCAACCTGTAAACATTTCTTTTCAAATCTGAAAAAATTAAGAGAGTATTTTTCCACCCAGAGAAACTAACTGCCGCGATACGGCCGCCGAAAAATAAAAACAAGTCTTTTGTGAACCACCCTAATCTTTATCTTGAAAAATGAAAAGCCATCTAGTCATATCTTCAACACGCATTCATTATGATGAACGAAAACCTGGTGGTTAGAGGCCTCTACATGAAACGGGTAAATACGCTTCCCTTCCTATACGGCTATACGTCCTAACGACGCAACGCGTAAATATTAAACTGCAATCCACAAAGGATGCCGGGCTTTGTTCGCACTGAAAGCGAAAGGATCGCCCAACATGGGCTTCATGCACGGGGCAGTAAAGGATTTGCACGATAGGTTAGTTTAGAGATTACTTCAAAAATATGCAAAGTATAACCGTATCCTGTTCTTTAATTCGGAATTATGAATCATACTAGTTTAAGGAACAATTTCGTTAATATTTCTCACTAAAATTATTAACTTATCATAGATTATGAGACACTAGTATTTTTGTGGATGACAGGCTGGCCAATAAACTTGATTTTCAATATTCCCTGAATTTTCCCGTCGCTTCTCCCTAATTTTTCCCTGAACATTACTATTCAAAGAACTGCATTTTAATATCATAAAAGTTTAAAAATCCAATCTTCTAAGAAGAAAATAGAACAATTTCGAATAACATTTTTAAATAAAAAATTTATTTATTTCAACCCAAAAACAGGAATTTTCAACCAAAAATGACGACTTTTTAACCAAATTTTTCAATTTCCAACCAAATAATAAAATTATGAACTAAAAATATAATCATCAAGAGGAAGCAACTGAAGAAAAAGAAATAGAGATAAAAATACAAGGCAAATAAACTACTCACAAAAATATTATATCAGGTTGGCCGCAAACTTCGTTTCCAAAGTTCACTAACTTTTCCCTGACCGATTTTTCATTTTTTCTGACCATTAATATTTAAAGAGCAAAAGTTTTATCTTGTAACATTTTTAACATAGAATCTTTCAGAAATGAAATAAAAACTTTACTTTAAATTCCAAAATTTTTTTATTTATTATCCTTGACAGTTATTCAACTTCTAGCCGTCCGCGTTGGTCCACAGGGACTACTGGTATTCTTCGAACTATGTTCCTGCAAAGGGGAGCAAAGTTTGGGAAGGGACAAGGCCTTGAAAATCAAAAGATAAATACGGCGCATTAGATACGACCTTTGTTAATTCGCTTTTTGGTTCCAAGTAGTGCGATTCGGAAAAGCGTTCTGGGTACCTTTGGATCCAGAACAGACGACAACGTTATAAAATTGCATGAAAGTTTAGTGTGTCAAATTGTGTCCTAAGCTTACTTTTCATGATTTTATTTTGTAAACTCACAGAAATTGACATACAGAGAATAAAGAAAGACTCTTAATGGCTATCGCGCTCGCTCAGTTAGTTTTCGTCGGTTTCTCGATAATTCCAACTCTCACGCTCAACGCTCTCATTTCATTACACGATTCGAGTGCTCGCAAGCGACTGCCTCTGCTCCTGCATCTCTCCGCACGCGTCAGGTTCTTTTCACCCTCTCCGCGCCATTTCAATACTTCGGGATACGCGGAAAAAATTTATCCGTGAAGAAGTCACGAACTTGTAGCTAGGTCTATGGATTATTTGCTAGGTCTATGGATCGCATTATGTCTATGGATATATGTGGTTCCTGCGTGGATTGGACACCCCGATAGTATGAGTTCTAGGTATTCAGCGTGTGCAGGACACGCTCTGCACCTATCACTGGGAACTTCTTGACATAAAATGCGGTCACGGTATGCTAAGGTGGAAATA
>CAKNYM010049100.1:201103-220786 GCA_932195095.1 Andricus curvator
ATATGTCGTAGGCTTTCAGAGGATTAAGGCATTCAGCCGACTGCCGGCGTTCAGAAGAATTTGGGGTGAAATCTATACCTGGCGTCCAAGTGCCTGGTTTATCTAGGCATTCAGAAGAATACTCAGCAATTTTTCTGAAAGCCTGACACGTTTTAGGCTTTTACAGGAAACCAACCATAGAGTATTAAAACGCATTAAATGGCCATTTAACAATTTTTTTATTTTCATGCTCGTCTAATTAATGAAATATACTTTTACAAAATAACAAGAACAATGATTTTATGTCATATATTTAAAAAGTCTTGCAATTTAAGTTCATATTTTCACAGAATTCGAAGGTTAAAATATATTTATTTTTCAATTTGCTTATAATATTATTATTGACAAATAATAAAGAAAAACGTAAATAATTAAATAATCATCTAATTAAAAAATCTGTATTTTATTTAAATAATTAAATGATGAATTTAATTACAAAATAATAAGAAAAATGATTTTATGTCATATATTCAAAAAGTCTTTTCATTTAAGTTCATGTTTTCACAGGTTTCGAAGTTAAACACTTCATTTTTATGTTGCAATTCGGTCAGGGAAATAAGTTAATGGCTGGATTCACCATTTAACATGCATCACTTGAACTTTGATCGCATTTTTTGTAGAATGTAGTGAATATAGTAAAATTGATTAAATTCTACGAAAAAAGTGTGCTCTGAGATCAAATTATGCATGTAAAATGGTGAATTCAGTCATTTACTAAAAAATTCAAACTAAAATTTACTGAAAAAATAAACAATGGTCCTTTAATTTGAAGTGCATAATCTCTTATAATTCTTATACAAACAAAAATTTCAAAAAGAAACTAAATCAAAAGAAGTGAACCATTGTATTTTTATTTTGCAATTCGGTCACGGAAAAAAGTGAAGATTTTTCAATTAAATGATTATATAATCAATTACATTTTTTTATTATTTGTCATTAATAATATTATATGATTATAATAAGGCAAATTGAAAAATAAATGAATGTTTACCTTCGAATTCTGTGAAAAGACGAACTTAAATCAAAAGACTTTTCAAATATATGACATGAAATCATTATTCTTATTATTTTGTAAAAATATATTTCATTAATTAGATGAACATGAAAATAAAAAAAATGTTAAATAGCCATTTAATGTGTTTTAATATTCTATGGTTGGTTTGCCGTAAAAGCCTAAAACATGTCAGGCTTTCAGAAGAATAGCTGAGTATTCTTCTGAATGCCTAAGTAAACCAGGCACTTGGACGCCAGGTATAGATTTCGTCCCAAATTCTTCTGATCGCCGGCAGTCGGCTGAATGCCTAAATCCTCTAAAAGCCTACGACATATATATCATCAAAAATACGATTATCTACAATATTTTTCTTTCACACTTTCCTTAAGTTCAATCTGAAAAATAAAAAAACTTTTTCTAGCTGGCATTAAAACCACTTACAGATCCTTGTAGATGAGAATTTCTAGTTTAAAAATCACTGGCTTTCTTTTTAATTCTGTTCAATATCAAGAGATTTATCCTTAAACATGCACGAAAATTCACTTTGGAAAATTTTTCGTTTTTTTTTTGTTGGTATTAATTGTGACTTATTTTCATAATGAAACTTTCAAAAGTTTACTTATAGATTCGTATTTTTGAGATTCTTGCAAATTTATTTCACTGTATTAAAGTTAATAAATAAGGATTTGAAAGTGCTTTTTCAACCTCTATATATCTACATATTATGGGTACCTGTGGACCCACGCGGGCGAGAGAAGGACGCCAGAAAGTGGTGGATGGCTACGGGTTAAAGCGCCTCTTATAGAAATTCCCTAACTTTTGCAAGGTTTTTTTTTTCAAAATTCCTGACTTTTGCCAGACTTTCGCTGAACAATAACATTCCCTGACTTTTCCCTGATTTTCAGGTTTTCCCTGACCTACGAACACCCAGGGATAAGGATTAAAATGGTCGATTCTTGAGTTTCAAGGTGGGGAATATAGCTGGGAATATGCCCATTTGCCCATGTATGTAACTATCGGCAAAGTGAGCCTTTTGTGAAAATATATCTATAGATACTGAATGTTCTCAACAATGTTGAACTCAGAAGTTGTTACAGCCCTAGGATTAAACAGTGCTAGGTAAAAGAGAATAACAACACCAGTAAATTCCGGTACATTCTCTCGTATGGGAACCAAATGCTGTTGCCCCAGAGAGAGCCGTTGGCATCATCATAACTTTACCTCTCTCATTCTATTCCTCCACCCTTCTCTATCTTTCTGCCTGTCGTAAACTTTGTAAACCGAATTACCATAACGAGAGAGCAGTAGGTTCACCCAAAAGTCCTGCGTATCTTCCATCCATAGTAATTCAGTTACACCGCACACTACTGCCTACGAAATTACACTTCCCAACCCTTCCTATGTGATAAAAAGGAACCTTATGCAATGAAAGAGGGAATGTCATAAAAGCAGAATATGAAAGCACTCGATTTTGTAATGAATTTATCAAAATTTCCAGCTGTGGCTGTATTTCAAAAGCTTAAATCTAGGCAGTTAGGTGTTTAGAGCACAAAAAGTGATATTATTTGTTTTAAATGATGAAAAAAATTGATATGTGATAGAGAAAATAAGTAAAAGAGAGTCATTATTCATAATGACATGCTTCACTGTCTTTCCGCTATTTCCCTGTTTTTCCCTCTTTACCCACTTTTCCAAGAATTTTCCCCTTATTTCTCCTTATAAGTGCAAACTAAACTGATAATATAAATATATATATAAGATATATATAAGATAAGCTAAATTTTCAACCAAAAAAGATTCTCTCTCAGAAGAAATGATTTTTCGACCCCAAAAAAGACGAATTTTCAACGAAATAGTTCAAATTTTAACCAAACAGTTAAATACACTTCATATAACTTCTTCATCTACCTTTCCCCTATTTTCGTGGAAAAAATATTCTACTTTCCTCTTCTTAAAAAGCATTTTGTGATGTGAAGTCTGTTCTAATTCAAGTAATAGATTATTATCCTTCATGATATTTCCAACTATTCAGAAAGCAATATGTGCGAATGAAAATAAGTGAAAAGCGTACTTTATAAATTGTTAAGGTGGCAATTTCCTCTGTGTCAATAATGCAAATAAGGAACGGGTATATACTAAATTTGCCAGTAAAATCATCCTTCCGGAACGGGATATGAATCTGCATTTGTAGTAATTATTCTTTCAGTGCCCTGTTAGAAATGTTCGAAATTTGAATATAAGTTGGTATTTTCAGTTTAAAAACTCAAATATATAATTATGAATTTCATATGGTATACATACATACATATACAGTCATGTTAGTCACTTTTTGTAAAAGTTAGAAGATTCCACTTCACACAAATTAAAATTAAGTCTGGCAGTAATTTCCGATTCTAAGTAATAAAACCTAATATTTTCTTCTGGTTAAACATAAATGGAAATTTTTCCAAGATTATTACTTTAACTTCAAATACTTGGCAAGATTTGAAGAAATTAAAGCATTCTACTACAATACTCTACTATAGATTTTTCTAACAATGTACGATGCGTATATGCATATATAATTCTATCAGTATATGTGGGCGGTATAAAATACAGTATTGCGGTAAAACTCGTAATGCGATGCACTTCACGCTTGCTAGTTGTAATTATGATATGTACACGCTTTGTAACGTAAATGCGTTTCC
Organism: Andricus curvator; assembly: GCA_932195095.1. Taxonomy (NCBI): domain Eukaryota; kingdom Metazoa; phylum Arthropoda; class Insecta; order Hymenoptera; family Cynipidae; genus Andricus; species Andricus curvator. Next base: position 204,824 of record CAKNYM010049100.1, read on the forward strand.
AGACTTATGCACTTGAACGGGGGTACGTGAGGGGCCCGCGTAAATTAAACTGAAAATTTATTTGTCACCACGAACCCGACACGTTTTGCTTTGCCTGTTTGTACAGTTTGATATTTGTTCCTTCTATAAATAATGGCCCACAACGCCGTACCGTATACATGTTTCATATTTTACTGAATTGGTCAAGCATTATTCCCTTTCAGCATTTATAACACATCCCGAGACACTATCTCAAATTGTTTGTCAATAACTATTATAAATGCAGTATCAAAAACAATGTTGTGCTATTATAAGCTTGTTCATTATCGTAAGTATTCATATAGAAGAACAAATAGGGTTAAATTTTGAGTGTTCTCTCCTTAATTGGGGATAATTATTAGCTATTGGGTGTGTGATTAGAGAAGCCTATATAGAAGCTCCAACCGAGTATTTCCGACTATCAGAGAAGTGGATCATATTCCAGTTGGTATGGAATCCATTTTCAATAGATAGACAAGCTTATATTTGCATCTGCTTCATTCCTCTTTCCCATTTGGCCAGAATTCGACCACTCAAGAGGCGCAGATCTCACCACCTTTCCACTCGACGTCGAACTGCGATACACTCGACCTCGAGAGTCGACCACTATTCCGACCCAAATCGACTAGTGTGCCGAACGATTCTACGAGAAAATTCAAGAAGAGAATTCAATCTCGTCCTGGCAAACATTTTAACTTCCAATCTCTCCTCCTGCCTCTTCTACCACTCTTGCAGCGTTCAATTCTCTCTTTCTCTGCTCCTGGTGAGAGGATTTACAGGCCAGCTTACTACGAGTAGAAGCGTATTTATCCGATTTTCTGGATTGCAGACGTCAATGAATGTTAGAAGAAAAGAGTCTAACAAGCAAGCGAAATCACAAACGTTCAAATTTGTTAGGTAGCTAATGTATGCACGCTTCTACTTGAGAATTGAGAGTTGCATTTGATGGTAGGACTTTCACTGCACATTTTTACGATTAAAGTAGTTGCAATGGAAGTATTCAATAATACTCTTTCTCTTTATGTATTATAAAAAAGGTATGAGGTATAAAAAAAGTAGTCATCCCGAAAAATTGGTGGAGTTGGAAAAGGGAATGTTCGTTCCGAATTTTCGAGACGACTAGCCAAGCTTATGAAAAAAACTTGACTACTCATCCCAAATTCCGGGACACGAGACACTTCCTATAAAAAAAGCTTGCTGTGACGTTTCAATAATTCAGTCATCACGCCTCATAACTACACCAGTGTATACGCCAATTTCGCGAAGACACGCCCCTTCAGACGCACTTTCGGCCAAGTATTTTGTTATTGATCACGCCCATATTCGTTAACCACGCACATTAACAACACACATTCCCAAACGTCATGAACATGAACCACACGCACTTAGATTGCTCACGAACAATATAGTAACAACTTTATCCCCGTCCTTTGACCAGGCCTATTCAAGGAGCATCTTTGATCTCACTTTATTGCCAGACCATCCATTTTAAGAAGCATAGCTACACCAATGGTCAAGCCTTCCTTCAGCCCAGGCCTAAAGACATACCTAGCCATAGATAGACCACCCTTTTTTCAAACAGCTCCTCTGCCACACCCTAGACTTCAACTATTTTTTCACGACACTGTTATGTGTGGTTCCCCACTTGAACCCATCTAATATAAGGTCTTTGTTTCAGGCGTCATTCACTCCATTGTCACTCTGTTTACAAACTATTTGTCCCCACACTTTTCTGTCCTGGCATACTACTCTAGCTTCCTTCACGTCCATGCATTTTCTCATGCAAGCTCTCGTGTTTCTATGGCTTCTTATGTCTCTTCGGGTTAATGTCTCATTCACAGATTCTAACCATTCTTTCGGCGGTCTATATCTGGGCATTCTGCCATTTACTTTAACTTTATGCACTTGTTGGGTCAGTCGTTCATTTTTCATTCTTTCAAGATGTCCGAACCATCGTAACTGATTTCATTCCCATATGTCAACTAGTGTCTCTCCTGTACCACATTCTTGGAGGATTATCTCGTTTCGGACTTGTCCATCAGTGCTTTCCCGCATATTGTGCGCAGAGGTTTCATGCCAATCGCGTTAATTTTACTCCTGTCCTTTTCTTGACAGGTCCATGTCTCGCTACGAATATAGAATTATGTATGCCCATTTTAGCTTTTTTTGATATATTTTTATTTGTTAGGATGGACCCTGCTCTACCGATAACATGCTTACCCTCATTTATGCGCCTATCTAACTCCCCATCTATTTTTCCGTTGCTAGTAAATAGACTACCAAGAAACACGTACTTGTCAACTTGGTCTAAACTCATAATTTAGGACAATGTTGCACATTATTTTCTCACTTTTTCCTTCAAATACCATGACCTTTGTTTTATTTACGTTAATTTTGAGGCCCATGTTATTCATGCTTGTATTAAGTTTATTCAATATTCTTTGCAAGTCCTCGATTGATTCTGCCATAACAATCCTGTCATCTGCGAGAGCTAACCCACGTACCTTCGAGCCTTGCATAATATCGAACCAGTCACTCAGTTTCCCATTAACCCTTACACTCGCTTGACTGCCTGCATATATTGTTTGTATTGCTTGTAGGAGCCATCCATTGACTCCGTACTCTTTAAGGACTTCCCAAAGTTTACATCTATTTACCTTGTCAAATGCTTTTTCTAGGTCAACAAATGCACAGAAAACTTTCTTTTCTACTCTTAAGCTTTTTTCTGTGATCGGTCTTAAGCTAAATATCTGATCTGCACATGATCTTCCTGGCATAAATCCACTTTGGACTTCCCATATATTTTCTTCGACGGATAAATCAGTTATTTTATTAATTTAATGGATTGAAATCATAAAATATATTTTAACAGTCTTACTTAAACTCAAAATCATTATAAACGTTGTATGAAACGTGTTAGTGTTTGAAATGTTTCAAATTTCGGACTATACACATTTTGCATGCCCCCTCCCACAACATCACATACACTTAGAAGAAGAATTCAGAAACTAATAATAAGTAATTAATAACCAAATCGCTGTAAAGATTACATTTCGTTTTTTCTGTGATTAATATCAGTCTTCACATGCCAAAATGCTCTACAAACTGACGAAATAAGGAGTTTTTTTCACGAAAATAGCAGCATATAGTCTTTAAAAAAAATCAATGTGGGTACTATTATCTTAATTTAAAACTTTTTAAATTTATAAAAAAAAAATCAATGTGGGTACTATTATCTTAATTTAAAACCTTTTAAATTTATAAAATTAGAAAAAAATTGCATTACCAACCAAAAAAGATGAATTCTCAAACAAACAGTTTTATTCTGAAATAAAAGAAGATGAAATTTCTATCTATTTTAAAAACCAAAAATACGAATTTTCAACAAAGAAAGAGTTTTCAGTCAGGAAGAAAAAAAATCAGCTACAGTGTTGAATTTTTTACCTCGAAAATATGAATTTACAACAAAAAAGTTAATTTTTAATCAAATAGTTTAATTTTCAAGCCAAAAAGGTGAATTCTCAACGAAAAATGTAATATTTCATATTTCTACCCAAACAGATTTTAATTTTAGGCCGTGGCTACGTGTACCGAAATTTCGATGCAAATAGCTGCATTTGTTCGGTAGAAATAAGGGGAGCTGGAAAACGGGCCTATTTGTACCGAAATTTCGTTACGTATCGCTGGATTTTTTTCAGTACGCGCAAACACTTCCTTAACATTAAATCACAAGTAGTTGAATTCATCCAAAAAAGATGAATTTTCAACAAAATGGTTAAATCGTCAACCAAAACAGATTAATTTTCAACCAAACAGTTGAAATTTTATCGAGAAAAAAATTAAATGTCTGCCAAAGGAGATGAATTTTCAAACCAAAAAGACGAGTTTTCAACAACAGAGTTGCATGTTCAAGCTAAAGGACGAATATCTACAAAAAAGTTGAATTTTCAACACGCGAATATGAATTTTCATTTAAAAATTTAATTTTCAACCAGAGAGGTGAATTTTCTACCAAAATAATTAAAATTTCAACAAAAAAGTTGCATGTTTAACCAAGAAGGATGACTTTTTAATAAAATTTTAGAATTTTCAAGAAAATAATTTAATTTTCAAACAAAAAAAAATGAATTTTGAAGCAAAAATATAATAGTAGATTTCTCAAACAAAAATTATTAACCTACGACATATAAATAGAAATTTTGATAATTTATAGGCTGAAGAATAATAGTTTAAATAAACATTTAGGTTCATTTTTAGTACTTTTAAAACATTAGGTTAGAAGACTGGAAATTTTGCTCAGAATATAAAGTCAATTTTCCACTGCACACTTTTTGATTTGGGACTACACTGCACACACATTTCAATCTGGACTACTCATAGTGTGTCGGACTAGGCACCATTGTAGGCCCTGTTCCGTGTCTTTTGTTTTCTCATATTATCACTATTCATAAAATTATGAAGTTGACTTGTCATAAATAACATAAACAAATAAAATATGTATTGCATTAAATTAATTTAAGTAGGATCCTTGACACTTAAAATATTTAAGATATCTATAATTACGAGTTTGGATAGCGTGCTTGCGTGTGTCAATAATTACTAATTAAATTAGTATATTTTCAATAATTCGTCAGTGACTAAACTCTAGCTCCAGAAATTAGTAGAATTTAACTGGCAATCAGTTATACTTTACTAATTGAAATTTAGAGAGAGGGGCAAAGTCATCTAGTTCAATTGACCAGTAAGCAAACAAAACATCATATACATTTTCTGGAAAAAATGAGTTAACCATGGTTTTAGTATTTTCAGGACTCTAGGATCATGATTATTGACTCTCGGCTCTTGAAAAATTCCATCTCATTAAACTCCAGCTTTAAAAATGTTGTAACCTTCAATATATGTAAATTAATATCCGTGTATTTTGTGCTAAAGTTTTTAATTTCCTATAAAAACTCCATAAAACCAAGCTTATAGATAGGGTTGTGAGCCCATGAAACGTTTCATGGGACCAAAGTTTTTCAAACGTTTGAAAGTTTCACAAACACGTATGCGCTTGCGCACTCATGTCAGGTTGAGGTTAGCACATTTAACACAGTTAACGGAACCAACCGTTTAAACGAGATTTAAACTTTCTTATGCAAATATGTATTTCTATATCAAATATTTATTTGAAATGTTGAGGGACGTAGCACTGATAAGAATTAAAACATGTTTTTGAAAGAAAAAAATTTATAAAAATAAGCCTGATAGTTTCATGAAATAGCAGAATGTTGTTTTATTCATTTCCATTCGAAGTTTCTACATTTTTAATGAAATCGTTTTGAAAATGAAACATTCTAAAAATTAAATATGTATTAAATACGAAATCCATTTTCATTTTATTGAAATCAATTTTCACATTTTTAAAATAAAGTATTAAAAAAATTACATGTTATTAACAATTGACACGTGATTTATTTATTTAAAGTAGTTGAAACGATTTGCTTTGAAACACAAAGGATACTATTCAATGTTTATATTTAATACTCAATAGAATTTTTTCATATTTTGAATTTTCCCACCCTAATGTTTGAAACTTTGGAAACTTTGAAACGTTTCCAAAGTTTCATGAAACTTTTCATTTGGTCAAAGTTTCATGAAACTTTACAACCCTACTTATAGGTTCAATAGTTCGATTATTATTATTATACCCTTAAGCTAAATCCCTTTCGGGGTAAGCGTGTCTCACTCGGTTCTAGCCGGGGCCCATTAGTATAATATTGGGTTTGTCTAATTATTGAGGATTCATCTCGAATGTATTTGTCATGATTTGTTTGCCTACTCCTTAATTATAATATAAAGACGCAGCTCATTTTCTGGTACACCCCAACAATTCCATGAATCCTACTTCAAAGGTACACGTTTTTTGGCAGAAATCCTGTGTGTCAGACAGAAGTGCTAATTGAAGTTCACCCAGTGTAGCACCAATCTCTGTTTCAACACTAGTTTCATCTGCTAACGAGCTTCATCAATAAGACCGAAGACCTCTAGTGACTAGTGCATCACGTTCGAAAACTAGAGCGAACTCTGATCACGTGGGCCGTTGGCAGTCTCTTATCTTAAATAAATATGATGTAAAAAAATTCTGTTGAAACTTTCGATTAAATGTATTGGAAGTTTATTTCCGAGAAGTAAGGAAAGATTTTCCAAGATTTTCAAAGCTTTTTAAGGATTCCAGGAGATTTCAAAGGATTTCAAAAGATTCCATGACATTAAAAAAGTGTTCGTGTATTTCAAACGATTTCGAAGAACTACGAGAGGTTTCACAAATTTCAAATGATTTTAAAAGATTTCAGGAGTTTAAAGAAATTACCTCGTACAATTTCAGAGAGAAGAGATACAGAAGAATACAGACTGAATTTTAGGAATTTTTAGGGCTTTTAATGAATGAAAGACGATTTCCACGGATTACAAAGGGGTTTAAAGGATTTCAAGGAGTTTTTAAAAATGTCGAGATATTTTAAAAGAGGTGAAGGGATTTTAAGGGATTTGCAAAGATTCCAAAGGATTTTAAGGATTTTTAACAGATTTTACGAAACTTAAAAGGGTTTCGATGATTTCATGGGATGTCAAAGGATTTCAAGATATTTCAACAGATCCAAAAGTATATTCACAGATTTTAAAGCATTTCGTAGAATGTCAAACGATTTATTGGAATTTCATGGATTTTCGAATATTACAAAGAATTCTAAGGGATTTCGAGTAATTTTCATGACTTTTTAAAGATTTTAAGGGATTTCAAGAGATTCAAAAAGAGTCCCACGGATTTTAAAGGTTTCCAAGATATCAAGGGATCTCGTATATTTTGAAATATTTCTCGGAATTTCAAGGATTATAACCGACTTTTACAGATTTTAAAGGATTATAAGGGATTTTTATGGGATTTAGAAGATACAAAGCGATCTCAAGGATTTCAAAAGATTTCACGGAATTACCAACCTTTTTAAAGAGATTTCACGACATTATATACAATATTTTATGGAATTTAAAGGATTTCAAGAAATCTTCACATAATTTAAAAAATTTTAAGGGATTTACAAAATTCTCAAAAGAATTCATGGGATTTCAAAGGACTGCAGAGATTTCATGAAAGGTTTTAAAGAACGGTTAACTCCTCAACTCTATATTTATTGGACGTAAGTAACATGAAATATTACATGACAAAAAAGAAATGAAACAAAATACGACATAGTGTCGAGTATGCTGTGTATAATACTATAAAAAATCATTTCAACAGTCAAAACAAGTTTCGATTAGCATATAAAAAAAATTTGAAAGAGGAAACTTGCACAAGAAACATTTTAACCCCCCCCCCCCCTTTCGGATTCGGTAAGATTTTCCGACCCCCCCCCCTCACTACGCATCCCAAAAAGCCTTACGTAATTAATGGAAGCTGAAATACTCAATAGTGAAGAATACCTTCCAATACCGGTATTGAAATTTTGCCTTACAATCGTTTAGTAAAACTGTGGTAAAATCCCAAACATTTTTAACAGGGTAATACAAGAATAGGGCGTTTGAAGGCACCTCAAGAAGCCAAATGAAAAAATACTATGACTGAGTGTTAGATCCCGATGATGGAAAGAGAAACACAGAAAACATAAAAGTGGCAAACGGAATGAACTATGTATTGCCATCCAATCGACCGAATTCACCGTCGCGACGCGTCGATTCAACTCTTCATTTTTGAACATTCTTGTTAGTTGAAAGGTCATCCAACTCAATTGGTCAAATTATGGAAAACCAGTTTAAAGCCTGCTTAAAACGTATAAATTTTTGATTTCTCGATCCTTGGGGCAAGTCAAAAACTACGTACACTACATAGGAACGAAGGGGTTAACACAAAATGTGACATCACACACGGAAAATATAAATTAAATTTTCAGTTAAAAAACTTATTTTTAAGTGAACATTTAACTATTCTATGTTTGCTCAAACATTGATAGCTTTTAGTTGAAAATTCAATAACTTGGTTGAAAATTCAATAACTTGGTTGAAAATGTATATGTTTTGTTGTAAATTCATCTTCTTTGGTAAAAAATTAATCTTCCTGATAGCAAATTTGACTGCTTGGTTGAACTACTTTGTTGAAAAATCATTGTATTAATTGAAGATCCATCTCTTTGATTGAAAATTTAACTATTTTGTTGAAAATTTGTTTTTTTATTTCGTTGAAAATTAATTTTTTGACTGAAAATTTAACTATTCCATTTAGTGATTCACGACGAGACGATAATTTCTCGTTCCTCGACTGTTCTCGTTCGGTTTCGCAAACTTCTCGCTGTGAAAAAGATCGTCTAACCAACTGTTTTTCTCAGTAACGATCGTCTGAAAAAAGCAAGCGATTTCGATCGAGCACCGAGAGATTTCGGCTTTAACGTTTAAAATATTCAAACAGCACGCGCGCGTAACAATAAAAAATATAACATCTCTTTACCTGTTAAATCTGTACGATTAATAAAAAAATAAATTCAAGGGCTTTACCATTTTGAGAAGGTGATGCTTTCCATTTAAAAGTTTAAGTTACAAATTGAGAGTTTTAATTCTAAAAGTGGAAAAGTTTTGAAGGTTATGCCATTTGAGTTCTTCAATACACTTTAAAAAATTTATTCTTTAGCAATTCTCAAATTTTTTAAATAATTTAAAAAATACTTCAAATTCATTTAAAAAATCACATGCTTATTGTTATTAATGTCCCAAAATTCTAAGAAATTCGTCATTTGTGATCTTTCTCTATAATCTCCACAATCTCCATGATCTCCTTTGAAAACTAACCTTTTAATTTGTCTAATATTTACTTCAAAATAAAAGAAATCGCTCTTGAAATTGTTAAAGAAATTTTAACCTTTTAATTTCAGAAATATTTCGTTAAACATACATATATTATGGGTGAATTAATATAATTACGAGCACTTGAGGTTTGAGCTTTTTAAATGTTAAAACCGAGATTGCTCGGATCTTATATAATCGAAGTCGCTCAGAATTCCGAGATAATCGTCTGTCGATCAAAAGACGATCGATAGACTGAAGTTGTCAAAACGAGACAAATGAAAATGTCGCTCGTTTCACGCATCACATCGATCAGTTAAAAAATAAATCAATTAGTTTTTTTTTAAATTGATTTTTTTTAAACCGAAAATTAAACTAGTGCATTATTCGGTTATAGTAGAAAATTCGAAAAATTGGTTGAAAAGGGCCTAGCCGGATCAGCATGAAAAATCGGCCCCCACTCGTATCAGACTGAAATTTATGACAAATGTTCATCCTGAAGTGGCAAAAAAATACGAAGAATTTCTACATTCAAATTGCATTTTTTTAGAAGTTATGGAGGGGAAAATAAAAATAAAAAAGTGGGTTTTCTCGAAAACAACCGCTTGACCGATTTTTATGAACAAAATATACGTTATGAGACCGATAAGAGAATTTACCAAAAAATTCAAGAGAATTTTATGGCCAAAGTAACAGGTAAAAAAATTTGAATTTCTTGAGAATTTTTTCTAAGGTGATGTTTTTGATGTGAGATAACCATCTTTTCACAAGAAAATCTCTATATCCCCTAGATTAACATATTTTTCCCTCGAACTGATCGGAGTGGGGCGTTATATAGTTAAAAAAGATTATAATTTTCGTATTACCATATGGAAACCTCACATGACAAATGCATTATGATATGCTGTAATAAATAGTAAAAAGCCAGAAAACAACACAAAAAGAAGTGGATATATTTACAAAATAGCAGTCTACATGTTTTAGTCTAATTGTTGCCCAGAGTCGGGTCAAAAATGTACGTGCACTGTTAAAAAAGCGGAGTTAAAATCAACTCGGAAGCATACCCCATAAAAGTCCCACTGTTTTGAGTAAACGGCAAGCGGAGTAGAAGAAGACGAGTTAAAATGTAACTCTTGGAAAAGAACTCCCTAACTGCACTGTCCGCAGTTATTTCAATCAACTCCGTCCTGACCCTATAGTTGTCCCACGACACCATCAGAAGTTGATTTTAAGGAGTAAATATCGCTAAAAAGGAACGCTGAATGGAGTATGTCGCGTCGGTGCGATTTGTTATTTAATATTTAGAAAAAAGATTGAAAAAAACGATAAAAAGAGTGATCTATGACAACCAGACAAAGCGGGTGAAAATTGTATATATGAATCAGAATTGGGATACGAAGAATTCATAGACGCCGGTAAGTATAATTGTATATAATAATAATTATGAACATATCCATGATGCTTTTGAATCTTTTTGTACGATTTAAAAAACTCGTGTGGATTATTCCTGTTAAAATTGGTAAATAAGACAAATAAGTTCATTTAGAAACCTTTTATTATTAAAAATTACTACTAAAACTCAGAAATGTCAAGGAATATTTTTTGAATGCTCCGAAAGCGTATTAAGAACAATTTTCCAAGCATTTCTTTATCAATTTTAAAAGGAATAATCCAAGAGAGTTTTTTAAATCGTACAAAAAGATTCAAAAGCATCATGGATATGTTAATAATTAATAAAATATATACAATGATACTTACCGGTGACTATGAGTTCTTCGTATCCCAATTCTGATTCGTATATACAATTTTCACTCACTTTGTCTGGTTGCCATAGCTCACAATTTTTATCGCCAACACATTTCACTTTTCTAAACATTAAATAACAAATCGCACTGACGCGACACGCGGCCATCTAGAATTCTGGATTCTAGAATTTTCATGTTTCGAGTTCGCAGTTTCGCACGCGTTGACTTGCGGCCATGATGTGGCGAACAACTGCGAATTGAGTGTTCTGCAAGTTTTCTGCGAACGCAGCTCCGAACATAAACTCCATAAGAAGTCCCGCCACGACTCTTTAACTCCGGAATGAGCATGGGTTAAGATTTTGTTTCTGTGCGGTGCGAATTAATTATATTCACTCTGAATGCACTTCAGAACCTTTTGCTCACTGTATTTTACTCTAGAGTAAAATATGCGGAGTTGAATGTATTCGATACTGAGTCGATTTTATACTCCGAAAACTTGTACTCTCAACTCCGCTAGCCATTTACTCCCCAAATTTTTAACAGTGTGCGTACTAGTTTCCACACCACCCGAGAGGTACAGTACGCGGTGCGTTTTTTTTTTTAGTGACTACTGACTTGTATTTTATACAAACAATGAAAATCTGAATTTCATTTAAACAGATAACAACATTCTAAGACATTACAAAACACTGCAAAGCATTACAATCTTATTTTAATGAGTGCGCTACCAAAGACCAATGATATGATTGAGAGGAAGGGGATTATGCCTTCTCTACCTAAATAAAACTCAGATACAAGTAACACGCACAGCGCATTAGTTGCATCAGGTTGCGTCATCTATTTGCCATGCTTACCCGGCTAGAACCTTTATGTATTTTATTGTAAATTTGTCTTTTCTGGTCGAAAATTAATCTTCTTAATTGAAAATTTAACTACTTGATTGAACGTTGAACTACTGTGCTAAAAATGTTGTTATATTAGTTGAAGATTCATCTATTTGGTTAAAAATGAAACTTTTCATAGAAAATTCATATTTTCGAATTAAAAATTCAACTGTTTTGTAGAAAGTTTTTTTTTTTGCTCGGAAATTCAACTGTTTTGTTGAACTGTTGAACTGTTTTGTCTTTTTGGGTTGAAAATTCTACTATTTTCGCAGAAAATTGAACCATTTGGTTGAAAATTAACTTTTCGGTAAAAAATTAATATTCTCGGATGGAAAATTCAACTGTTTTCTAGAGAATTCGCCTGTTTGTGATTTAAAATTAAAATCTTTTCTTGCTTTACATATCAACTATTATCAAAGGTCTACCTCCCCCTCCCATGTAGCGTTAGAAAAGGGTAGGAGTTTGACCAAAAATATTTCTATGACTAGTCACAGGGGTGCCTTCCCACACCAACGAGACGTTGGAAAGGGGGTTAACCAACATTAATTCTGTGAATAGTCACAAGGGTGCCTTCCCGCCCCAACGTCACGTTGGAAAATGGTAGGGGTTTGACCAACATTATTTATGTGACCAATCACATGGGTGCCTTCCCGCCCCCCACGTGGGGTTGCAAAAGAGTAGAGGTTTGACCTAAATTATTTCTGTTTTTGTGAGAAAGGAGAAGGTATGTGACCAGATCCTCTTTCGCAATTCATCACCGAACTCAACATTTTCTATCCCGGCAAGGGCATCTAAGGATTTCGTTTTCTTTCAGTAAACTTTTCAAATACAAAAATTGAAGAAAAAATGGAAATACAAAAAAAACGCAAAAAAGCAATGGAATGCAAAAAAAACATGCACTTTAAAGACCAAACTCCAACCTTCCCGTGGTGAAGTGCGTAAGTAGGTAATGCCGAAACTAATGGAGTTTTGGCAAAATATATTTATTCCTGGAACATTATCCCCTTTTTTCTCGAAAAATAATGGATTTAGGCGATAACTTTAAAGACCATAAAAGACGTATTTTTTCGAGGGCTAAAACTTTTATTTCAGATTTTTTCCTTTCAAACCAATATTTATTGAAATATATATATTTTTAAAACACCGTTTTTTGGTGTTTTGACCTTGAAAATCAAATTTTCAAATATTTTCGCTATCATTTTCGTAATCATCGAGTCAAAATGAGCGGGTACACCTAGTTTCAAATCAATCGGAGATAAGTACTTTTCGGAACTGCACGTCTTAAAAATTCAGCTATTTTGTAGCAAATTTAATTATTTTGTTAAAAATGTAAATGTTTTGTTCAACATTAATTCTTTTGAATTAAAAATTTAACTGCTTTCTGAAAAATTCGTCTCTTAGCTTGAAAATTCAACTATTTTCTTGAAAATACAACAGTTTTTGGTAAAAGTTTAAACTTTTTTATTTCAAAGTTAGGCCATTTTGTTAAAAAATCATCTTTGTAGGTTTAAAGTTCAAATATTTCGTTAAAAAGTTAACTATTTTGATCAATAATTTATTATTTCGTGAAAAGTTTAGCTGCTTGTTTTGAAATTAACCTTTTTTTTGTTCGAAAATTCGTCTTTTTGGATTGAAAATTCATATATTCTGGCAGAAAAATTCTTAGTTGAAAATTCAACTGCCTCATGAAAATTCGTCTTTTTGGCTTGAAGATTCGACTCTTTGGTTAAAAATACAACTGTTTGTGGTTAGATTTCATGTTTATTTGTTAAAAATTGGACCATTTAGTTAGAAATTCGTCCTTGTAGGTTTAAAATTTAACTATTTGGTTAACAAGTCGCTTATTCTGCTTGAAAATTCAACTATTTCGTTGAAAGTACAATATATTTCGACTTACAATCTTAAGCGTCTTCTATTGAATTCAAATTATGGTACCTATACATTAATTTTATTTAAAAGAATTTATTCCCATATTTTCGTGCATTTTGTGCTGTGAAGTCTGTTCAAATATTATGTTTGAATATTTTGTGTTTTATGTTAGGCGTTTATCAAATTAAATGGAAGACAAAATTTTGACCTACAGGAGGGGAGGGGGTGTCTGCAATTGTGACGTCACCCTGGCAGTTTCAAGGTTTGTGGTCATGATCTGTGACGAAGAAGAAGAGGGGTGGAAAAAGTGCTCAAAATAGTGAGACATAGTTTTTAAACGGCCCCCCTTATTTTTTGGAGAAGTTTATACTTTTCTCTGTAATCCTAGATTATTGCAACACCACATACACTCTAAAATACACAGCAAATTTTTTTAATGCAAACTTAAATTTGCATACGTGGCTACTTATCTGCTGCTGTGAGCCACACAAGTTGTTTCCAAAGTTACGTTCAGCCCTTTCAAATGACCTAGAGGCACTTTTATGAACTCTGGACACCGATTTTATCGAGCTAGCCGCGAGAGCTTTACGAGTAACGAGCGAACTTTGAAGGAGCAGTATTTCGCAAACCCCAGAGAGCCGTAGCACCGCGTGGAAAATAAATAACGTTGAGAAAAATTGAGTTTTGCCAAGAAAAAGACAAAAGCGAATACAAAAAACGCACAGAACATGAAACTTTTATTCTACTGCCATTGTCACGTGATACTCGGAAACGGAAAAATAAAAATAATATCCCTGAGTTTCTTGGTCGGATGGGAAAGCCAGAAAAATGAAACACATCCTACTCGTGGATTATAGCTCATTTTTCTCATTAGGAAGATAAAGAAGCATTCGCCTATAACTAATTAACCGAAATTTTACATTTCGCTTCCACAATCGAATGAAAGGAAAATGATAAATAATGAATGAAAATAAATATGGTAAATAAAAATGTAGCAAAGTTCTCTTGCACGAAAAATTAGTCAATCAAACTTCGAAGGGAAGTGATACTAATTGGAAGATTTGCACTAATTAAAAATAAGTGAAGAACGGTCTCTGATTCACAGAGACAATTTATCGAGTCGCTGCGCACTCCATTCGTTTATTTCTAAAGCTGGACGGTAAAATTCCCTTTCGTTTAAACTGTTTCATGAAGCACACATCTCTAACCAGGTCAAAAACTTTTATACTCACGGAAACCATTTTTGCGCTAAAACTAAAAATAAACATTTGCCAATAACTGCATTAACAGGTATTTTGCATTTTTTAACGAATACATATGGTGAAATAAATTGGTTAATTGGGGAAATTAATTTACATGTTTCTACAAGCACTTATGATGACAATCATTCAATGAAACGAAAGTAAATTACATCAAGCATTAGGACCTAAGCGATATTCTAATTACTGGACGCAACCCTAGTCATTTAATATGAATAAAATAATCTAATCAATTTACGTAGCATGATTGGGAGGAATTAAACTCTTTTAATTAAAGAGGCTTTTTACAGTGAATTTAAATTGCCTGCTTTCCAAGAGTTACTTCCAGGCAGTACTTCCTCAGTAGTTTCTTTTCTCTTATCCCCTGTATCTATATGTTTTTTTTGCGCTGACCCATTTCACGCCTCACGCGCTTTTTTAATGCATTGCCACGCATAAAGCTGAAGAAAACTAATAGCCCTATCTCATTCTACTTTACCTACTTCAAACACGAGAACTTTATTTCATGCCATAAGATTGACAACTGGATAAGGACGAAAAATTATGTTATAGGATGAACAAAAAAGTTTTCTGCGATAGGTTTTCAAACATAAAATTTGTATCAAATTATAGAAGCATTTGTTCCCTATACAGACAAGAAATCTCCGGCGGACTCCGCTATAGGCAGCACGTTACAGGTCTGGGACTACGGACAGTTTACCTCAGTTGGATGTAATTTTTTATTGGGTGACAATTAGCTTTTTAGACAAAAGCTGACAATTACCCTGCAAGAACGATTACCTGCAACGCTTCGTATCTCCAGTTTTTCTGTGTAAGAAATTTACATTAAATATGTGAAAATATGTTCACGGGGGGGGGGGGCTTATCCAGTATCCCATCTAATAAATTTTAAAACGTCGTATTTTTTACAAAATGACAAAAATATAGTAAGGACTTTTCTCGGCCTGTTAAATATGTCCCAAAATCAGAGATAAGTAGTCAAATGTTTTTCACAAGCTTGGCTAGTCGTCCCGAATTTTCAGGAGAAGTCAATCTCCTTTTCCAACACCCTAATTTTTGAGGATGACTAGACACAGCCTATTTTTATACTATATCATAGAAAATGTATTTAACGTTATAGAAGTACGTGGTCATTTTTCAGAATGTTTCAGGGCGATGAAAGCATGATTTGTTCATTTTTCTGTGTTGGCGGGCAGAAAACACAAATGGCTCTCATCCAGTTGTCATACTTATAATTTTTAAATTAAGTTTCTCTAGTGAAAGGACAAACGATTTTCACATTTTTTAATATGTATCCATCAATACCGTCCTTAATTATTTGGAATAGTTAAAAGGGAACGTTAATTAATTACGCAGATTTTTTTAACACCCCCCCCCCCC
>CAKNYM010049104.1:4051-27884 GCA_932195095.1 Andricus curvator
GTTCGATTTTCAGCGGAGCGAAAAGAGTCGATCTTTTTTCAGAAAAAAAAAAATAATTAAAATATTTTTAAATTCATATCTTCATCTAGTCTGAAAAGATGTAAAAAAACATTTCTGTTATTCTCTGATGATAATACAGATTCATAGGAAAATTCAACTTGTACCACCTAGCAAAATAATGCGTGTACTTTCTGAAACAAATTTTTTCTCTCGATCTCTCTAGTAGCTCAATAGGAAAGCACTCGACCGGCATTTGGAAGTTTTGTGGTTCGATTCCCAGCGGAGCGAAAGGAGAAGATCTTTTTTCAGAGAAAAAAAAATTAATTAAAATATTTTTTCATCATTAACGTAACTTTTACAACTGTGAAAGGTAAGTATGTTGGTGGTGGGTAGGAGATGGTTGGGGTCTAGATTCTCGACACAATTTGGCACACGAAAAGAGCGTAGGTGCTAAAAATATGAAAAAAGTAGGTATATTAAACGACATAAGGTGGGGCAAAATGGCATCATTTTGGGGCAAAGCGACATGAGGTTGATGATAAGCGACATCAAATTGGGGAAAAGTTGTATAAGGTTGGGACCAAGTGGTATAAGTTTAAGGTTAAGTGGTATAACGTTAAGATAGGGCATAGTGAGGGTATTTGTAGATGCTAGCGGATGGTTGGGGGTAGAGCGAGACTTAGCTAGGGTATTAATGTAGTAAAATCTGGGGTAATAATGTTGAACATAGGGAAATGTGGCACTTGTGGTAATGTGGCACCTGGGGTAATGTGGAACCTAGAATAATGTGGCACATGGTTTAGTATGGCGCCCGGGGTAATGCTGGTCTCAGGCGAGATCTTTTCATAAAAGAGAGAAATTATATATTCCTGGCTATTTATCGCCTTTCTAATTTGAAATAACTTGCTATAGATCCAATTTTTATTTCTCTATATTGCACTGCCTTTTGCACTTTACGTTTGATCATTAGAAAAAATGAAAATTGTATTGTATCAGTCTAGCAATGGCTATTGAAAATAGCAAGAAAAGTACTTGAACCAGAGCTATTGTGATTGATATAGCCTTTGACTGACGGAGCCCATTTCTCACCAGTTTTCATCGGCGATGAGTGCTAGAGAGTTTTTCAATTACGGCATAGTCACTGCGGGTCGCAGGATACAAAAAAGATTAAATTGCATCTCTTCAAACATAAATGTGAGTCTGCTGAATTGCGACAATACACATTAGTTTTATGTGACATAAAATTTAAATCGACAAATTAAATTGGCTTTCTGAAACACGAGGCGAAATTCATCCTTTCAATATGATTGGAACTGAATTTAATTTAGAAAGGATGCTCAAGTAAAAAAACAGAAAAATAATTGCTTAAGGGAGCGTTCGCGTTTTACGTAACTTCAGAAATGTTACTAGTAATTTAATATTAACTGAATGTTGACGTCTATTTTTTTAAAAATCACAAATTTTGTATTTCAAATTCTATGGTTTTTGACATAATTTAGATATTTGGATGTTTCGGATTCTAGGGAGTTTTACCATCCTCTTTCGCATTTCTTCAGAAAATTTTAAAAACGTTTAAAGTTAACAATGTGGCGACGATTTGTTTGAAAATATAAAAAGTCAATTCGCGCAAGAAACCTACGTTTTTATTAGTTGTCATTTTTTTAATGTTGCCTTTTATGAGGAATTCATTCTGAAAACTTCAAGCGAGTTAAGTAATTTTTGTGGTCAGGAAAATGATTTTTCTTGAATTAAATTATTATCGTATTTTTCTCGGAAACGAAGAAAGATACATGAAAACAAATTTTAACTTAGAATTTTGCACATCTAAGAAAGTTATAGAAAAAAATTCCTTTTCCTCTTTCGTGATATTTTGCATCGTTTACACAAAAATTCGAAAATTTTAGAGGCCAAGAGAATTTTTCTCCTGGCCTATAAAATGGTTTTGTCCGCATAAAGTGGATGGGATGCCTTCCTTAAGCAGAAACTTATAAAAAAATATTTAAAAAAATAAAAAAGGTGGTTTTTTCAGAATATCTTCTTGTCATTTTCCAAAATTCGAACAAAAAATAGAGAATATTTTTTCCAAAATCACACCTTTTTTGCAATATTAAAAAAAAATCTTAATTAGGTCAAAAAATAGACATAATTTTGAAGAAAAATGTGAATTTTTGAGAAATGAATGTCAAGTTTCAAATATTCGTAAATTTATGGAAAATATTGTTTTCTCGAATCGAAAACCTAGCTGGATCCATTCTTTGTCAAAATATTTCGTTCATGTGATAAAGTTTTGGAAGAACTAGATTTCTTAAAAGAAAAAGAAGTTCTAAGCCAATTTTGTGATTTAGGATTAATAAAATTGTAAAATAAAAACAGTTTAGAAATTATTAATGTTAAATTCTTTATTGAATTATATAAATTCGAATATAACCTTCAAGTTTGAATACACTTTCGAATAAAAAAAAAACAGAAAACTATCTAAAGCTTTTTGGAATAAAATGACGTATTAAAAATTTTATTCATAAAAAGTAACGGCACGTTTTAAGCTATCTAATTAAAAATTCTGTAATTTTGATTTGCATTTGAAATTTCTTCAATCTGGAAGATTTAGAATTGGAAACTCTTTTATGATCTTCAAAATCATTTAAATTTAAGAATTTTGATTGATAAAGATGTAAAATTAAAGAATTTTTAATTGACAATCTTCAAACTTACACCACGTATTCCAGAAAGCCATTCAAAATTATATCATTCAAAACTATAAGCATTAAAAATTAATGAATCTTCTATTTGTAAATCTTCAAAATTGAACTATGCCAAAAAAGCGTTCAAAGTTATAATTTTTAAAATTCAAGAATTTTCAGTCGTAAGTCTTCAAAATTGTAGAATTTTGAATTGTAAGTCTTACAAATTGAAGAGATTTAAACTTTGAAGATTGGCAATTAAAAATTCTGTAATTTCGATGATTTACATTCGAAATTTTTTCAATGTTGAAGATTTAGAATTGAAATGTCTTGACTTTTGATCTTCAAAATCATCTGAATTTAAGAATTTTTATTTATACATCTTTAAAATTGAAGATTTTTTAGCTCTAAATTTTCAAAATTAAACTATCAAAAAAACATTCAAATTTACATCTTTCTAAATTATATAGATTGAGAATTAAAGAATCTTCAATTGGTTCTCTTGAAAGTAGGCCCATTTCAACAAAATGTACAAAATTTCATGATTCTAAACTTCTCGGTATTGGAAAACATCAGAAAGATTTAGACTTCCATAATCACTCAGAAAAATATTTGTTTTATATTTAAAAAAAAACATTTCTTCAACAAAAAATAACTTTGAAATGAATAAACTTATTTGAAATTATAGAAAAAATGAATTTTCAACCAAGAAAGATGAATTTTCTACCAAAAAACGAATTGTCAACCAGCTGAATCAAACGAAAACAAAAACAATTTTTTAACAAAGTAGTTCAATTCTCAACCACAAAGATGAATTTTCAACAAACAAGATTAGTTTTTTAATACAAAAGACGAATTTTCATCAAAATGCATGAATTTTCTACCAAATAGTTGAATTTTCAACTTATAAAATATTAATTTTCAACCAAAAATAGAATAGGTAAATTTTCAGATAAACAATTAATCTTCTACAAAAAAAAAACGAATTTTCAACAAAAAACTTAAATTTTCAACCAGAGAGGTGAATCTCAAAAAAATATATATATGAATAAAGTAGTGCAACTAATTACTTGAATTTTCAAACAAAAAAATTAATTTCGAACGATATAGTTAAATTTTCAATCAAAAAGATGGATTTTTCCGTAGAGAAGGTTTTACCAAAAAGATGAATTTTCAACGAAATGCATTAATTTTCAACAAAGTTGTTGAATTTTGAGGAGAAAAAGGCAAATTATCTACAAAACAGTTGAATTCGCAAACCAAAAAGTTGAATTTTATAAAAGAGGTCATTTTCAACCAAAAAAGATTACTTTTCTACCATACAGGATTAGTTTTTTTTTACCAAAAGACGAATTTTTGATTATTTGTATTTGAAAACAAAATACGATTTTATATCAAAATAGTTGAATTATCAACCAAAAAGATGAATTTTAAATCAGAAAGATGAATTTTTCAACTAGGAAGATTAATTTTACACCAAAAATTATTTACAAAAAATTTGAATTTTCAATCCGAAAATATAATTTTTCAACCAAAAAGTTAATTTCTTATAAAATAGTTCAATTTTTTTTTGAATAGTTAAATATTTATTAAAATAGTTTTATTTTTAACCGAATATTTTAATTGTCAACCAAGAATATGAACTTTCGACCAAAAAGTTAATTTTCAACCAAATTGTTGAATTTTCAAGCCAAAAAGATGAAATTTCCTACAAAACAGTTTAATGTTCAACCCGAAAATATGAATTTTGAACTTAAATGATGAATCTTCAACCAAAACAAAATCAATATTTAACAAAGTAGTTCAAATTTCAATCAGGTTGTCGAATTTGTAACCAATGAGGATGCATTCTTATCAAAAAATGTAATAGTTGAATACGAATGGAATAGATAAATTTTGAACCAAACAGAATTAAAAAAAAAAATTCATTTTTAGCAAAGTAGTTCCACTTTCAACCAAGTACTTGAATTTTTTAGCAAAAAAGTTGTCTTATTGAAAAAATAGTTGCATTTTAAACAAAATACATTAATTTTGAACCAAATAGTAGAATATTTAACGAAACGACATTGATTTTGAGCTAGAAATATAATGGTAGACTTTTCAACCGACTCTCGGTTTAGCCACAGTGCCTGGGGTTGCCTGCAAGTCGCCTTGTTGCTAAATCGGGAGTATCAAAACGTAAACAGTCAGGGCCGTCTAAACCGTTTCTAATTGAAATGCATAATATTGCGCAATCTCCGCATGTGAGTACCCGCGCACTGTGTTTTTCGGCTACGCTGCTGGTGTTTTTCAGACAAGAGTCGCAACCATCTCTCGCCCCGAGCGCTGAGAAACTGCAAGATCCAGCAGTTCTAGTAATTACTGAACCGCGAGTAGCGAAACCGATAGTCGGGTGTAGTTGGATTATTTAATGGGTTCTACTAATTCACTTCAAATTCAAGCCAAAAAAAGAGAAAAAGGGGGCAAATGATAGTTTCTTGACAACAACGGGAAAAAGAAGAATACTTTTAAACTAGCTGTGAATTCGATCTCGAATGTTTCCACTTTCTTTTTATTTATAATTATATGGTGCTCATTTCACGAGCACTTTGCTTCCCGTTAGCAAATGTATTTGCTTCCTCATAGAGGAAGCATTAGTTATTTTTTTCAATAATAGACAAACCAAAGTCTTCATTTTTATCAATTTAAAAATAGAAATGTACAAAAAATGCAAAACTACAAAATAATACAAAAAAAATGTTTAACATAAAGACAAATCAGACAAATCAAATTTTGTATTCGAAATAACAATTTTTCGAGTTGGAAAAGGGATGGGAAAAGTTCTGTAGCACCCTATCCCTTTCCCAGCTTCATGATTTCTTTACAAAAATAGTCAGAATTACCCCATTTGAAAACTTAGGATCAAAAAGTCTTTTCTATTCATGCGTCAACTTTGAATTATGTCAATAAAAAATTTTTTTCTGTTTGGAGCAGATGACTCAAATATTATAAATGAGCATAACTTTCTTAATTTTCAATCAAGTTTATTAATATTATAGATCAATCGATTTGCCTTGAATCAAGGAATCTTTTCCGTCCTTGCATCAATTTTGAATTACGTTAGTGAAAAAAGGTTTACTATAAAAAACAGTTTTTCAAAATATATAAATCACAATAACTTCCATACTCTTCAATGAAATGTATTAATATTATAGGTCAATCGATTCGTTTCGAACCAAGGAACTTTTTGTATTCTTGCATCAACTTTAAATTATGTTGAACAAAAAAGTTTTACTATAAAAAACCGTATGGAAATGGTAAGGAAATGGTTTAATGGTATATGTATTACCATAGCTTCCTTACTCTTCAATAAAATGTATTAATATTGAATGTCAATCGATTTGACTCGAATCAACACACCTTTTCTGTTCTTGCATCAACTTTGAATTATGATAATGAAAAAAGTTTTACTATATAAAACCGATTTTGCAAGTATATAAATTACCATAACTTCCCTACGCTTTAATAATATATATTAATATTATAGGCAACGACCATACCACGCTGGAAACACCAGTTCCCGTTAGATCACTGAAGTTAAGCAGTGTTGGGCGCGGTTAGTACTTGGATGGGTGACCGTCTGATACTACTGCGTTGCTGTTGGCGGTGGTGGGTGTGGTGAGCCCACACTTGTAGTTATTTACTACAAGTAACTATCCACCTAGAAACACTACCCGAATCGGGTAGTGTCACGCTTACCCCTTGAGGCTCGCCGAAAGGGAAATGGCTTAATGGTATATATATATATATATATAGGTCAATCGATTCGTCTCGAACCAAGGAATCTTTTATATTCTTGCATCAACTTTGAATTATGTTAATGAAAAAAGTTTTACTATAAAAAACCGATTTTTAAAATATTATTAAGTGCTCAGAAAAAATGTAAAAAATATTTTTAGAAATCCTTCGGTCAGTTTCAAGATATAGTCGGGAAAATAAGCCCTCCAAATTTCATAAATTTATCTGCGACCTTTTTCAAGTTATCATGTTCACAAAAAAGCGTGACATCCACACATCCTCACACGCATCCACACATCCACACATCCTCACATACATCCACACACACACACACATCCGGACAATTGCTTAGAACATTGTATTAGACATTTTTAAATTGGGGAAGGTTCAATTAAATGAATTTAAAAATTTGGGAAAATGTTACCATTATAAAGCTTCCTCTATGAGGAAGCAAAAGGGGAAAAAAGTGAGTAGGGGAATGAGTGTGACGTCTTTTGCAAATGTTGTTAAAATTTACCATCAGGAAACTTACTAAATGATGATCAAGTTCGTAACGTTACTTTTACCGACCCCTTCCCCCAGTGTTACCAACCCTAGTATTTCGCGCGACCCCCTCTCCCCTGAAATTGGTACCGTACTTCACGGAAGGCCCCAAAGAGTAATCTATATATATACAATCTGTTGCAAATTTTAAGAAAGTAATGGTAACATTAACGCGTTACTTTTGACTGGTAACGTGTTAAACAATGATTTTGCTTCCTCATAGACGAAGAGTTTTAATGATAATTTTTTATTATTATTATTATACCATTAAGCCATTTCCCTTTCGGGGTAGGTGTGACTTGCTCGGTTGGAGAAAGGTAGTGTGTATATGGGTGTATAAGTATAAAGTAGATAGGTATATGTTAAATAGGTATATAGCTGTAAGGTATGTAGGTATATAGGATTAAGGTAGATAGGTATATAGGTGTTAGGTATGAATATTTTAGATTGATCTGGAATTCTCGTGTTATTTATTTAAATGACACGTTTATTCCGCAACACTGCTCCGACCCAGGTTGCTGATCAATCTCTCTAGCGATCACCCCAAGTGAAGAGCCTCACAAATTTGTTATGTATGGTTCCCCACTTGGGCCCATTAGTATCCAAGGTCTTTGTTTCAGGCGTCATTCATTCTATTGCCACCCTGTTTATAAACTATTTGTCGCCACGCTTTTCTGTCCTGGCATACTACTCTAGCTTCCTTCACGTCCATGCATTTTTTCATGCAAGCTCTTGTGTTTCTATGGCTTCTTATGTCTCTACGGATTAATGTCACATTTACAGATTCTAAACATTCTTTCGGTGGTCTACCTCTGGACATTCTGCTATTAACTTTACCTTTATACACTTGTTTGGTCAGTCGTTCATCTTTTATTCTTTCAAGATGACCGAACCATCTTAACTGATTTCTTTCCCATGTGTCAACTATTGTCTCTTTTGCACCACATTCTTTGAGGATTATCTCGTTTCGGACTTTGTCCATCAGTGTTTTCTCGCATATTATGCGCAGAGGTTTCATAATTTTCCAAAATTTTTCAATTCACTTAATTTTTTAGCACTCAATAATATTTTTAAAATCTGTTTTTTATAGTAAAACTTTTTTCATTAGCATAATTCAATGTTGATGCAAGTATATAAAAGATTCCTTGGTTCGAGAAGAATCGATTGACCTAAATATTATCACATTTTATTAAAGAGTGGGGATGTTATGGTAATTTATATATTTTGAAAATCGGTTTTTTATGGTAAAACTGTTTTCATTAGCATTATTCGAAGTTGATGCAAAAACATAAAAGATTTCTCGGTTCGAGACAAATCGATTGACCTTCAATATTAATACATTTTATAAAGAGAGTAGGGAAATTATTGTAATTTATATATTTTTAAAATCTGTTTTTTATAGTAAAACTTTTTTCATTAGCACAATTCAAAGTTGATGCAAGAATATAAAAGATTGCTTTGTTCGAGACGAATCGATTGACCTGCAATATTAATACATTTTAGTAAAGAGTAGGGAAATTATGGTAATTTATATATTTTGAAAATCGGTTTTTTATAGTAAAACTTTTTTCATTAGCATAATTCTAAGTTGATGCAAGGACCTAAAAGATTCCTTGGTTCGAGACGAATCAATTGACCTATAATATTATTACATTTCATTAAAGAGTAGGGGAGTCATGGTCATTTATATGCTTTGAAAATCGGTTTTTATAATAAAAATTTTTTCAATAATATAATTCAAAGTTGATGCAAGAACAGAGAATATGTGTTGATTCGAGACGAATCGATTGACCTATAATATTAATACATTTTATTGAAGAGTAAGGAAGCTATGGTAATGGATAATATTTGGAAACACGGTTTTTTATAATAAAACTTTTTTCTTCAACATAATTCAAAGTTGATGCAGCAATATAAAAGATTCCTTGCTTCGAGACGAATCGATTGACCTACAATATTATTACACTCTATTGAAGATTAGGGAAGTTATGCTCATTTATAATATTAGAATCATCTGTTTCAAACAGAAAAACTTTTTTCATCGACATAATTCAAAGTTGACGCATGAATTGAAAAGCCTTTTTGATCATAAATTTCTAAATTTTAAATGATCTTTTAATAATAATAATAATCTTTTAAATAATTCTGACAATTTTTGTAAAGAAATCATAAAGCTGGGAAAGGGATAGGGTGATACAGAACTTTTCCCATTTATTTTCCAGCTCAAACAATTATAATTTCGAATACAAAATTTGATTTGTCTGATTTGTCTTTATATTTAAAAAATTTTTTGTATAATTTTTTAGTTTTGTATTTTTTGTAAATTTTTATTTTTAAATTGATCAAAATGAAGATTTTGGTTTGTCTATTATTGAGAACAATAACTAATGCTTCCTCTATGAGGAAACAAGTACATTTGCTAACGGGAAGCAAAGTGCTCGTGAAATGAGCACCATACAATTATAAATACAAACAAAGTGAAAACACTCGAGATCAAATTCACAGCTAGTTTAAACTAGTCATTTTGGTTAGAAGGATGTAAATAAGAAGAGGCATTGATGGTGATTTGAATTTCTTTAATGGGGAAGAGAGTCGAACAGCAGAAATCGTTTAGCCAACCATTGCAAAATCAATTTGCATATTCTACTGGGCTGGGAGTGACGGTGCGGTGGTTCTGTTATTGGTGTAACTTGACTCTTCAAAGTGGTCCTAATATTACATCCTTGGCTATTCATGAAACTTGCCAATAGTCCAGAGGAGCATTGGTCCCAAGAGTATAAAAGGGGTTATTCCGACGAGGATTTGTGGAGCCTGTATAGATCGCGGAGGCTCCCGTATATTACCCGATTAGTTGCAAAACGTCTTTAGATGCCCGAGACGGCACTATCATCCAATATAATTTCCCTAATTTCGTGCCAACTTTGAAACCCTATATCAAAGGATTTGAAATTCCGCGCGTGTCTTAATGCGTCGCAAAGACTCACATTAGAATCTCGTTAAGACTGATTGAGAATCTAAACTCGGAATTTCGTTCAGAATTTCATTATGACGATTTCTGCTTCACTGGCAATCCCAAATCCCCGAGCAGTGGAATCAAAGTTTATCGAACAGTTGTATTTCTCCGAGGATAGCAGTTTGGATTTAACTGTTAGTCTTTTTTTAAAGATCAAGCATCATCAAGAAGAACTTTCTTCTTCATCATCATACAGAACCTCTCAATTTTTTAATTTACTTCAACTGCTTTATGCAATATGAAATGAAGTGATAATTATATTTATTGTTTTACAAATTGATTGAAAACCGGGAAAAAGTGAGTTCTAAAAAATTCACTGCGGAGTGGGTTTGAATCAACATATGAGGTGCGCTACCAATTACACGACCGCAGTCCATCAGTGAAAATGTTAGAACTTGTATTTCCTGAATCTTAGTAGAAATTCGTATTTTCGAATGAATAAATGACTGAATTTGAACTAAGATTCAGTAAAAACAAGTTTTAAAATTTTCACTGATGGACTGCGGTGTCGTAATTCGTAGCGCACTTTATATGTAATGAGAAGGTTCTTGGTTCCAACCCATCCAGCAGTGGATTTGTCAGAACTCATTTTCTCGCGGTTTCTAATTAATTCGCGAAACGAAAAATTGATTTGCGTTAAAGTAGAACCCTACTTATCAACGAAAGCCTACTTATCATCTGCCTAATTATCATCTGCCTAATTATCATCTGCCATACAAATTTAACATCGACATACTGATAATAGGCCTCAACAAATCTATCATCATTCAACTAGCCAAAATGAAAACTAATTTAAAATTAATAAATTCGTCTCAATATAAAAATATCTAATAAAAATATGAAAATACGAATTTCCACTAAGATTCAGGAAAAACAATTTCTACAATTTTCACTGATGGACTGCGGTGTAATTGGTAGCGCAATAATGAGGAGAGGTTGTTGGTTCAAACCGAGTCGGCAGTGAATTTCTTAGAACTTAATTTCTCGCGGTTTTTCATTAATTCTTGAAACAAGAAAATTGATTTGCGATAAAGAAGGAATCAGTATTATTGAATTGACTTGAATATTAATCAAGTTGAATGAAACACATCATGCTTAAATTGAAATTAAAATTTCTTGGATGCTTCTTACACTACACTGAAATAATTTATCTTAACTCTGACTGTATAATAGATCGTAAGTGAATAATAATTTTAATGTTGGAACTTGAAGCAACTTTTAGAACTCATTCCAGAATTTTAGAGTAAAATTCTTAATTTTGGGTAATGTTTAAAACTCGAAGTGGCTCTACTGAGAAGTTGTCAAAAAGCTCTTGATTCTATATACCGAGGAATCCAAACCTCATTCTTTATGCGTAATAACCGTAACGCATTTCTGTATTCAGACTTACACGAACTTAATTCCAGATTTCAGGGAGCAGTCGATTTTTTTATTTGTTTTAAATATAATTTTCCTAAAATTCTTGAGAAAATTAAAAAAAGATTTTTGAAGATTTCAGATATTAAAAATCAAAAGATGTTTTAATTTCAAATCCAAAAAAGGTGAATGCGTCCGAAAAGGACAAATTTCTTTTAATTGAAAAAGAATTCAGTTTTATTCAACAGCAGTTGAGTTGAAGAAAAAAACGAATTTTCAAATAAACCAGATCAATTCTTCAACAAATAATGAAATAGGTACATTTTCAGTTTAAAAAATTAATTTTCAACCAAAAATAAGCGAATCTTCAAAAAATAGTTTTATTTTTAACGAATAGTTGAATTTTTAACCAAACAAGATTAAATTTCTACCAAAAGAGATGAATTTAGAACAACTAATTTTCAACAAAACGATTAAATTTTTAACCAAAGAAATAAATAGTTAACGAAAAATATAATAGTTGATATTTCCACCAAAAAAGATTTTAATTTTAAATAGAAAAAAGATACATTCAACCAAAGAAATACATTCTCAACAAAAAATATAATAGTTTATATTTCAACCAAAAAAAGATTTTCATTTTAAATAAAAACCAGATCAATTCAGCGAAAAACAAGAAAATTTCCAGCAAAATAGTTAAATTTTTAAACGAAAATATTTTCTACCAAATCAAAGCAAAAAGTTGATCTTTTAAGCAAAAGAGACGAAGTTCCAACAAAATAGTTGAATTTTAAACCAAATAGTTGAATTTTGAAGCCAAAAAGACGAATTTTTCAGAAAACAGTTGAATTTTTAAGAACAAGTTCATTTTTATCCAAAAAGCTCAAATATTCAACTAAGCAGGTGAATCTTCAACCAAAAATTCTGACTTTCCTACAAAATAGTTGAATTATCAACAAAATAATTAAATTTCTGACCAAAAGTATAATATTAGACTTTTCAACCAAAAAAGAGATTAGGATTATAATATCAGTATTTGAAAAATGTTCAAACAAACAAGATGAATTTATTAAAAGACAGTTGCATTTCCAATAAAAAGTTCGTTTTGAACCAAAAAAGATAACTTTTCACAAAAAGTCTCCCAAAATTGGTAACGTAGTTTATGGATGACCTCTAAGGTAAAAAGAGACTAAACCCTCTGCATACAAATTTAAAAATGAGGGAGGCTGAAACATTAGATGAAAAAGCAAATAATCGGTCGGGTCCTTTTCGAAAAAAGTCGATCTTTGTATTGAATTATTAAAAAATGAAGAAATTTTGATAAGATTATATGGTGAATATTGATTATATTAAAAAAAATAAATGTTTGGTTAAATAGGTTTGTCTGTCACCGCACGAATATTTCCACATGAAAATGAAAATCATCGGAGGCGTGTTTTCTCAAAAAATTAGGTTTATGTCTGTAATTAATATTGTCTGACGAAATTCGAGTAAGGCAACATATTTTATTGCGGTATTGTAAACTTTTTTGCGATTCACAATTAAACTTCAGGTATAATAATTAAAAGTAATAATATATTTTTTCAAATGTCCGTAAACTACCTTTGATATTTATATTCAATGAATAAAATGTTATTATGGTATCAAATATATTCCAATAATGCAGTTTTTAATCAGATGTGTATAAAATGTACTTTTTTCCAAAACCACATCGCTTTTTTGTATCTTAAAATCTTCGTAAGGTTACAGTAGATCGCAAATCTATAAAAAAGAACATTAAGTGACAGACCACTAAAAATCACTATGGACTTTGAAACGCGATTGGTGATTCAACAAACAAGCCAGAAACTTCTTGAAAAATTTGTTGAAAAGCTTATGAAATTCTGCGCCGCATGACCCCTAATAGAGCTATTTATTTTTCTTTAAAGAGAATATACCACGTAAGCAGTTTTTTTTTTTTAAATGCAAGAATTTCGCGAATTTCGTACGCAGACACACTTGGCAATTTTTTGTTATATCTTAGGAACACGTGACGATTTTTGAAGTGGGGCTTAAATCAAAGATAAGATTTTTGTGATGGATTTGTAAAGTCGAATTTCGCGGGTAAATACGAAAACGAGGAACAAGGTTGGCGCTATCTATTGAAAGTAGAAACGGCGGAATTGAGCCAGATGGTGCGCTCCCAATTTGAATCCCTAACCGCAGTGCGCATGCGCCGCACCAACAGCCTCATTGGTTGTTGATCGCGTGCTTATTTGAAATGATTAAATATGCGAATCAATTTTTCACAATATATAATAATCATGAAGTACAAACAAAATATTATTAATGATTTCAAATTTACATTGGTGAAGGAAGGTATTCCTTCCTTTTAATTTCAAATGAATAATTAATCGATCAAACGAACTTACCTGTCGTGAAGTTCGATCGTAATTATATGTAGAGATTCCTTTGAGAGATAAATATGTAGTACCGCTACTTCACGTACAGTGTCGCCACGATCTTCAGACAAAAAACAAACCTAGCCCATGAACCACGTTGCCAAGCGCCATATAGTTTAAAGTCAAGAAATCTTCCTATAAGATAAACTTTCGGAGGGCTACATTACTGAAATACAGTGATTACCAGCAGGGTGGGAAGTTTATCTCTCAAAGGAATCTCTACATATAATTACGATCGAACTTCACAACAGGTAAGTTCGCTTGATCGATTAATTATCATGTGAGATTGCTTCTCGAGATAAATATGTAGATGTTTAGAGCTACATAGACTGTTATTCTTTTTATTTAGAAACTTGTACAAAAAATAAACGAAAGTAACGTACAGAACTTATTCAAGATGAATTTTGCAGTATAACAGCTTCTGAAAAATTCTTTCTATTAGGAACTATCGGCCTATTATAGAATCTAGCAAATGTAAGTAATTCTTTCGACCAACCCGCAGTGGTTTTTATTATATTAATATCGACGACCTTTTTAAGCGCGGCAGAGGTAACTGCATGTCTTGTGCTATGAGCTTTATAGCTGTTACTGACGCCACACTTGACCAAAAAAGTCTTAATCCACCTTGCAATGGTTTGTGCAGTAACCGGTTTATAAGGCTCTCTCGTAGTGATTAGTAAATTATGAATTTTACCCCTTAGATCTTTAGACTTATCTAGATACGCTTGAAGAGTGCTATCCACACATAATTGGGGCTTCTCTAGAAACTTAGGAATTAACAGCAGAGATTGACAAACTCCCGGGCGAGATGTTTTAATTAAACTATCGATTTTTATTATGAAGCCTCGGTCATTTTCTGTTCAGTTTTCTGGCCTGATTGCTGCTAAAGTCTGCATCCTGTGGGCTGTCGCTAGAGCTGACAATACTACCAAACGTGTAGTAAGTTGAGACAATGAAAGGCTGTTTAAGGGAAACAAAGATGCAGTAGCCTCTAAAACAGGAGAAACGTCCCACGTGTCTTCGTATCTGGGTTTTGTATGTTTCATACGGAAAACCCCTTTGAAGAAACGTGTAATCAAAGTATTCTGAGATACTTCACTTCCACATAGAAGTCCCAAGACTGCACGACAGTTATTTAGTGTCCCATATTGTGCGCCCGCATTGAACCTCTCTGTCAACTACACTAACGCTTCACCTTCATTAACCTGGTATGGTTTTAAATTAGACTTCGCACATAAGTCAAGCCACTGCTTAATCGCACCAGAGTATTGCTTTATAGTAGAATCAGCTAGTGACGATACCATAATTTCTATCGACTGCTCAGGCGTATTTCTTCTATGGAAAGCCTCCCGGATACTTCCCCTGCCATCAACGTAAGACTTCTGGCCAGTGGATGGTGTTGAGATCTGCATGGGGAGAGGAGCAAATTAGTCGAAGGTTTGAAGGTTATTGGGGGTTCCATAAGTAGTAATCATCGAAAAAGGAGGGAAAGCATAAAAGTTTAGGCCTTTCCAGTCAAGCGTAAACGCATCTACAGCTGATGGTTCCGGGTCACGATGCCATGAGCAATAATCACTACATTTAACATTAAATCTAGACGCAAATAGATCAAAAGATAAAGTGCCAAAAAATTCCGACTATTTGAGAGAGTGCCGACTCCGATAATTCCCATTCAGTGTCAACATTTTTAACACGTGAGCCATTATCGGCGTCAACATTCTCTTTAGAAGCTATATAGGAAGCGAAAAGCCAAATCTCCCTTTTTTCGCACCATTCCCAAATGTTTCGCGCAATTCCATTGAGTTTAGGGTATTGAATACCCCCCATTCGATTTATATAAGAAATTGCCGTTTTATTATCGATTCTAAGCAATCACTCACAATGTGATGAGTTTCTGGCGAAGCATTTAAGGCCAAAGAAGGCTGCCACGAGCTCTAGATAATTAATGTACTCATTTCTTTCTGACTCTCTCCAAAAACCAAATGTCCGTTCTTCTTTGCAATAAGCACCCCAACCTGTTTTGGAAGCGTCCGAGAAAATTTCTAAACTATAATGACCTGACCTAATTGGATTATATACACCTGGAATAGTATTCAACCACCAGTTCAAATCTGCTTGCAATGAGTTGCTTAAATGAATCTTGGCATTATAATCACCCTGACTTTTTAGTAGAGATAAATACTTTTGTCGTTCAAAGAACTTTGTATGTAACCAGCCATATTGAACAGCTGGACAAGCAGCTCTCATAATTCCTACTAACTGTGCAAGTTCCCTAATTTGTCATTCACTTTTATTCCTAAGAATTATGATTTTTTTATTAATTTATCCTCTTTCTTTTTGGGGAGCTCAAGTAACACTTTTGAAGAGTTAATTACAAAACCTAGAAACTGAGAAGTCTGCGCTGGTGTAAGACTACTTTTATCATGGTTGATAATAAACCCCACCTTTTCTAGCACATTAATAGTTCTATGTACATTTATGAGACAGGAAGTTTAATCAGTGCCTAGACAGAGCCAATCATCAAAGTATACCACAGACATGAAACCTGACGTTCTGAGGCAATTTAATATTGGTTTCATAATTTTTCTGAAAACCCACGGTGCTGTACACAAACCAAATGGAAGGCACGTGTATTCAAACAGCTGCCCTTTTCAAGAAAACCTCAAAAACTTCCTATCACTAGGTCTAACAGAAATTGAATGATATGCATCACAAAGATCAATGTTCGCCATAAACAAATTTTTAGAATAATACAAAATACGACTACAAGGATGAATTCTCTGAAAAATGGCCTTGTTGTTTTTTTTTTATTAGCATGTTTTCAGTTAAAAAGAACAAAAAAAAAGAATAGCAAGACTATTTTTCGATAAAAGGCTCTAGTCATGCACATGTAAAAGTCTTTAGATTATGTGGTAAAAATATTACATCAATCAATTTATCCTTGTAGCCGTATTTTGTATTATTCTAAAAACCGACTCGTTTGAGGCACCTTAAGCTTCTGAAACCCAATGCAGACACGCTTGGGAATTTTTAGTCATATCTCGGGAACCCGTACAGATTTTTCAAAATTTATTTGCTTGAATTTTGCAACAATTTTCATAGATCATGCCATGCATTGAAGTCGAGATACAAAATTTGAGAAATTGTTGATTTTTTCAAAACTTTTTGCGTGGTATATTTGAAAAAAAATGTGTATCAGGGGTCGTGCAAACCAGAATTTAATAAGCTTTCCAACATTTTATCAAAAAAGTTTCCGACTTTTTTGGAACAATTAATAAAGTTTCAATGTGTAGCATACCATATTATGAAAATTTCTTCATTTCTTAGCAATTAAATAGAAAAATCCACTTTTTTCAAAAAACGCCCACCGATTATTCCCATCTTAAACTGTTTATGGAATACCATGATACCATAAAAAATTCTAAAAATCTCATTTACTTGGTAATTTCATTTAAACTTGGTTCAGTCCCACCATAATAAGAGATCTCTCACTTCTTCCACAGCTTGAAAATGCCTGAAAGTAGAATGATACCCTTACATCAAAGGAAGGAAGTGACGTCCCGATCCGCGGTATTTTTCCGTATTTTTCCCGATCTCGCGTTCTCGGTTTGAGGCAACATAAGATCCACAGAAAAACTTGAACGATAAATAATCCTGCACTAAGCCCCGTTGTTGTGGCAGTGGCGACGTTGGGTATCGATACTGCCGGTTGCGGTGGTCTGTAAAAATTCTCGACGGAAAAGCAACAACGGCGTCAATCGTAATAAATAGCGATGGATTCCGTTTGGATTCGATACGGGACTTTCCAGACGGTTTTATATAAATAACATAAAATATATGTGTATATGTATAATAGTATATATACGTATACATATATATGGAGACCCTATAAAGATGAATCACGTTTTCACCCATCGCCAACCCTCGTCCATTCGATCAGGACCTTATTCGGATGTTTGCCATTTGCCACCTGAAAACTAGCAGCGTAAGGTTGGACCATGTGGTTCCTTCAAAATTGACATTAAATAAAAATACGATCATGATTGACTGGTCATTCGTGTGATGGGAATGGCAGGGTAACCTCCACGAATTTATGTCCGATAAATTACACATTTTTTATGGTGTAATAAAATGTACATTGATTCATAAATCTTCCTTTTAGAGCCAATGTCAGGATCAATTTTGAGTGTTTTACTTGAGAACTTTCACTTAAAGCGCACAAATATTCCGCAAATTCTATTTACCCTACTATTTATTTTTCCTATAATTGTTTGACTGAATAGAAAATTGCTGTAATTTTAATTTATCAGAATAGCCAGTTTTTCTAATTTTTATTTTACTGACAAACTTTTTGTTCTCTTGAGCACTCAGAAAACGATTTTGTTGAATCAACCAAATTTTTGTTGGTTCAACCAACAGAATATGGTTATTATATGGACCACAAAATATTTGGTTTAGCCAACTACATTGTTTGGTTGTTTTAACCAAATCTTTTGGTAGATGATTGGGTCAATCAAGTATTTTGTTAGAGCAACGAAAATTTATTTGATTTAGCAAAATTTTCATGTATATCAAAGGAATCAGTTTTTTTTGGTTCAAGAGAATTTTTTTTCTGAGTGTGACAATTTGAGACATTTCGGTGGTGAACCCTCGCTCAAAATATCATGTGACTCTAAAGCTGGCCAAATTCTTATTTTTAAATTCAAAATATTAATGTAATTTTATATATCCATCAATCAAAAACAATGAATAATTAGTTAAAACTATTTTATACTAATATGAGAATACTTTCAATCAAATTCCCTAGACATTTTTTTTTATTTGAGAACATTGATATGATTTGAACTCTTTCTTCATTTTTTAAAGAATGCTTATTCAATTTATTAATAAAACTTTTCTTTTGTTGAAAATTCATCTTTGTTATTTAACAATGCATACATTTGGTAGAAAATGCAAACATTTTGTTGATAATTAATTATTTTTGTATGCAATTTTTCTTCTTGATTAAAAACTCAACTTTTTGGTTTAATACTCAACGGTTTGGTTAAAAGTGGAACTTTTTTTCTGGAAAATTCATTTTTTTTTTTTGGTGGGATATTCATTATTTCAGTTGAAAATTCATTTCTTTAATTACAAATTAAAAAATTTTTCTGAAAATTTGATTTTTTGGGTTTAGGATTAATTTTTTTCTGGTTGAAAATTCATGTATCTTGTTGAAAATTTGTCTTTTTAGGTAAAAAATCAATCTTCGTCGTTAAAAATTCATCCTTTTTTATTAAAAATGCAACTGCCGTGTTGAAAATCAATATTCTTTGTTTAAAGATTCAACTATTTTGTTGAAAATTTGTTTCTTTTTAATTTAACTATTTTTGATTAAAAATTAAAATCTTTTTTTGTTCAAATACTAACTTGGTTTAAAGTTAAACTACTTTCTAAGAAATTCATTTGTTTCTGGTTGAAGATTTATAATTTGAATTAAAATTAAACCTTTTAGGCCTTGAATTAACTTTTTTATTCAAAATTTATATTTTCAGGTTAAAAATGCAACTGTTTTGGTAGAAAATTAGTCTGTTTGACTTAAGAATTTTACAATTTTTTTGAAAATGAAACTAATTGGTTAAAAATGAACTTTTTTGTTAAAAATTCATATTTTTGTTTTGAAATTCAACTATTCTGGTAGAAAATTAGGCAATTCGATTGAAAATGAAAATTTGTATTTGAAAATTCAACCATTTGTCGGAAATTCTCTTTTTTCT
The DNA here is from genome assembly GCA_932195095.1 of Andricus curvator. Classification (NCBI taxonomy): domain Eukaryota; kingdom Metazoa; phylum Arthropoda; class Insecta; order Hymenoptera; family Cynipidae; genus Andricus; species Andricus curvator. Next base: position 23,619 of record CAKNYM010049104.1, read on the forward strand.
GGTTAAAATTATTTTTTTTTTACTTGAAAATGTAGCTATTTCATTCTAGCTTGAACATTTTTCCTTTTTAAGTTAAAATTTGAATATTTGGTAAAAAAATTCATGTATTTTGTTGTACATTTTTTACTTGGGTAGAAAAATAATCTCGTTTGGTAAAAATTCATCATTTTGGCTGGGGATTCAACTATTTGTTCAAAAAATTGTCTTTTTACTTGAATTCAACTGGTGGAAAATTAGTTTTTTTTTGTTGAAAATTCAACTACTTTGGTAGAAGATTAAACGATTTGATTAAAAATAAAAATTTTTATTTCAAAATTTAACCATTTGCCGGAAATTCTCTTTTTTTCTGGTCAAAATTAATTTTTTTTACTAGAAAATGTAGCTATTTCATTCTAGGTTGAAAATTTTCCCTTTAGAAGTTAAAATTTAAATATATGGCAGAAAATTGATGTATTTTGTTGTACATTTTTTACTTGGATAGCAAAATTCTTTCTTGTCAAAATTAATTTTTGTTACTTGAAAATGTACCTATTTCATTCTAGCTTGAAAATGTTTCCTTTAAAGTTAAAATTTGAATATTTGGTAGAAGATTCAGGTATTTTATTGTACATTTTTTACTTGGGTAGAAAACTAATCTTGTTTGGTAAAAATTCATCGTTTTGGCTGAGAATCCAACTATTTTGTTAAAAAATTGTCTTTTTACTTGAATTCCACTGGTGGAAAATAATTTTTTTTTTGTTGAAAGTTAGATTCTTCAACTGAAAATTTGAAACTTCTATTTTTGGCTAAAAATTGATTTTTTCAGTTGAAAAATCATCTTTTTGATTAAAAATTAGCTTTCTTGTTAACAATTTTGCCTTTCCGGTTTAAAAGTTAACTTTTTTCTGAAACATTCGACGTTTTAATTCGAAATCTTAACTATTTTGTTGAAAATTCGTCTGTTTGGTTAATGATTTATTTTTTTCAATCGTCTTTTTTCGTTGAATTAAATTATTTGAAAATTCCTGGGTTTCTTTGAAATAAGTTTTCTAACTAAAATCTTAACTATTCCATTTTTAGTTGTAAACTTATATTTTTCAGTTGAAGCTTCGTTGTAAAAAGTTTAACTATCTTGTTCAAAGTTCAATTTTTTTCTTGAAAATTCATTTATTTGGTTGAAAATGCAACTATTAATTTTTTTCTCGATTTTAATGGTCTTTAATGAATGATCTGTAATGGTCCTTATGGTATACGTAATGTTTAATTGTGTTAAATATTAATTCAACATTATGAAAATTATGTCAAAAGAAATGAGGTCAATATTGGTAATTTAGAAGTATAAAAATTATCACAACTGGTAATTCGGAAAAGTTAAAATTACAACAAAAAGCAATTCGGAACAATGAAAATTAGGTAAATTGGCAATTAGGATAAATAAAAATTATAGCTAATTACTATTCGGTTAAATGATTTTAGGTAAAATAAATATTAGGGAAAATAGAATTTGTTCTTTTTTAAATTACATTTTATCATAATATGTATAGTTATTGATTTTTTAAGGAAAATTATACCGTATACAGGGGAGCTACTGGATCTGGAAAACTGGGAAAGGACCAGGAATTTTTTGAGATTGCAAAAAGGCAGAAATTGACAGTGAATTCATTTTTTTACACGAAATTTTACAAATTTTTAGAAGAAAAACCTATCCAATCACTTGAAATATCGCAATATAACATGATATTATGCAATTTAAAATAAGTTTGACAAACTATTTTTCAATGGTTAATTTAATTGTTAATTTTTTCAATTAATAAATCATTCAGTTTACAATGCGTGATTCTAAAATTAAATGGAGAAATTTTCAGTTTCAAGAGTTAGAATTTTTGAACTTCAATGCCCGTGAAAGATGTTGGTCAACCGCGAAAAAACGGGAAGTGACTTTCTGTAATTTTTTTATTTATAAAATTTAAAAATTTGACTCATTCTAGTAGCTTCATGGGAAAAGCACTTGACCGAAAATCAGAAGTTCTGTGGTTCGAATCTCAGCGGAGCGAAAGGAGATCTTTTTTTTCAGAAAAAACTTAATTAAAGTAATTTTTAATTCATAGCTCCATCTAGTCTGAAAAGACGTTTAAAATTTTCCTGTTATTCTCTAATGATAATACAGATTCCTTTAAAAATTTGATTTGTAACATCTAGCATAATGATGCCTATATTTTCTGAAATAAAGTTTCTTCTTATGATTTCTCTAGTAGCCTGATGGGAAAAGCACCTGACCGGAAATCAAAAGTTCTGTGGTTCGAATCCCAGCGGAGCGAAAGGAGAAGATCTTTTTTTCAGAAAAAACTTCATTAAAATAATTTTTAATTCATAGCTTCATCTAGTCTGAAAAGACGTTAGAAATTTTTTTGTTATTCTCTAATGATAATACAGATTCCTTTTAATCATTGTGTAAAGTTTTGGAATATGTATGGTTCGTGAATTGAAATAAATATCTTTACGCAACGAAGAATATATTTACGAGTAAAATAAATTTAGCCGCCTAATTTCATTATTGACAATCTACAAATTTTGTAGGATTTTTTACAACCGTGTTCAGCGATGCGTGTTTTTCATTTGAGCACAGGCTAACACGTGAGCCATGTTAACTGATGTTGTCGTAAACGTTGTAAAATTTACGAGCAGATTGTGGATTCAAGCTTAAAATTGCACTTTATCTTCTCTTTATAATAACATATTGTGCGGGAATAATGTGGTTTGATATACAAATGGATTCAATTTTCTTGTGTATGTTCTTTTCGATTTTCCAGATTAGAAATTTCAGACTCACTGCTTTGGTGATTTATTCTCGCTAAAGAACAGGCTGGCCGCAAATCTTCATTTTAAAAATGTCCTGACTTTTCCCTGATTTTTGCCTGATCAATTTTTCATTTTCCCTGACAATTATTATTCAACGACCACAATTTTAATCTTGTAACAATTTTTACATATAACCTTTTATAAACGGAATAAAAACATTTCAAATGAAAATTTAAGCATTTCAAATTTATTTATTTCAACAAAAAAATATGATTTTTCTACCAAAATAGATGAATTTTCAATAAATAATAAAATCTTCAACCAAAGAGTTTAGTTAAAAAAAAAATTTAATTTTAACAAAATGCTTTAGGTTCACACCAAATAGTTGAATTTGCAAAAGTTGAATTTGCAGTAAAAAATTTATGTGCAGCACAAGAAAAAGAATTTTGAACAAAATGGTCCAATTTTTAACTAAAATGATTAATCTGCAGCCAAAAAATTCAATTTGAACAAAGTAGTTTAACTTTTCACCAAAGGAGACCAAATTTGTAACCAGAAAGAGAAATTTTCTTCAAAACAGTTGAATTTTCAACCCGGAAATATTAATTTTCAACCAAAAAAAAGAATTAACATTATTAAATTATTAAACCCGAAAAAATAAATTTTTGATTAAAATAAATCCATTTTCAACAAAAAATGAAAAAGTTAGATTTTTCCTTTGAAAAATTGATTTTGCACAAAAAAGGAACGAATTTTCATCAAAATAGTGAAATTTTCTTAAAAACAGTTGAATTTTCAACTCGGAAATATTAATTTTCAACCGAATAGAGGAATTACAATTATTATTATTAAATTATTGAACTCGAAAATATTAATTTTACAATAAATAAATCCATTTCCAACAAAAAAGGAACGAATTTTCATCAAAATAGTTAAATTTTCTTCAAAAGAGTTGAATTTTCCACCCGGAAATATTAATTTCCAACCAAAAAGAAGAAGTAGAATTATTAAATTATTATTATTAAATTATCAAACGCGAAAATATAAATTTTAATTAAAAATAAATCCATTTTCAACAAAAAATGAAAAACTTACATCCAAATAGTGAAATTTTCTTCAAAACAGTTCAATTTTCAACCCGGAAATATTAATTTTCAATCAAAAAGAAGAATTAAAATTATTAAATTATTGAACCCGATAATATAATTTTTAAATAAAAATAAATCCATTTACAACAAAAAATGAAAAAGTTATATTTTTCTTTATAAAATTGATTTTGAACAAAAAAGGAACGAATTTTCATCAAACTAGTGAAATTTTCTTCCAAACAGTTGAATTTTCAACCCGGAAATATTAATTTTCAACCAAAAAGAAGAATTGAAATTATTAAACCCGAAAATATAAATTTTGAATAAAAATTAATCCATTTTCAACAAAAAAGGAAAAAGTTAGATTTTTTCTTTAAAAAATTGATTTTGAACAAAAAAG
>CAKNYM010049104.1:27894-44975 GCA_932195095.1 Andricus curvator
CTTTAAAAAATTGATTTTGAACAAAAAAGGAACGAATTTTCATCAAAGTAGTGAAATTTTCTAAAAAACAGTTTAATTTTCAACCCAGAAATATTAATTTTCAAACAAAAATAAGAATTAAAATTATTAAACAATTATTCATAAATTATTATTATCAAATTATTAAACCTGAATATATAAATTTTAAACAAAAATAAATCCATTTCCAACAAAAAATGAAAAAGTTACATTTTTTCTTTAAAAAATTGATTTTGAACAAAAAAGGAACGAATTTTCATCACAACAGTGAAATTTTCTTAAAAACAGTTGAATTTTCAACTCGGAAATATTAATTTCCAACCAAAAAGAAGAATTAAAATTATTAAACCCGAAAATATAAATTTTAAATAAAAATAGATCCATTTTCAACAAAAAATGAAACAGTTAGATTTTTTATTTAAAAAATTGATTTCGAACAAAAAAGGAACGAATTTCCATAAAAATAGTGAAATTTTCTTCAAAACAGTTGAATTTTCAACTCGGAAATATCAATTCTGAACAAAAAAGAAGAATTCAGATTACTAAATAATTATTAATAAATTATTATTATTAAATTATTAAACCCGAATATATAAATTTTAAACAAAAATAAATCCATTTCCAACAAAAAATGAAAAAGTTAGATTTTTTCTTTAAAAAATTGATTTTGAACAAAAAAGGAACGAATTTTCATCAAAACAGTGAAATGTTCTTAACAACAGTTGAATTTTCAACCCGGAAATATTAATTTCCAACCAAAAAGAAGAATTAAAATTATTAAACCCGAAAATATAAATTTTAAATAAAAATAGATCCATTTTCAACAAAAACTGAAAAAGTTAGATTTTTTCTTTAAAAAATTGATTTCGAACAAAAAAGGAACGAATTTTCATCAAAATAGTGAAATTTTCTTCAAAACAGTTGAATTTTCAACTCGGCAATATTAATTCTCAACAAAAAAGAAGAATTCAGATTATTGAATTATTATTATTAAAATATTGAACCCGAAAATATAAATTTTATAATAAATAAAAATAAATCCATTTTAAACAAAAAATGAAAAAGTTGTATTTTTTCTTTCAAAAATTGATTTTGAACAAAAAAATCACAAATTTTTATCAAAACAGTTAAATTTTCAACCGAAGAGATGAACTTTGAACAAACAAAAAAATACATTTTTTTGAGAAGTGGTTCAACCTTAAACCGAGAAACTGGATTATCAATAAAAAATATGAATTTTCAACAATTAATGCAATTGTAGATATTTCATCCAAAAAGATTTTTAATTTAAATAAGAAACCGTTGAATTCAACCAAACGAAACGAATTTGCAACAAAATAGTCAAATTTTCAAACAGAACTGAATTTTCAGCCTATAAAGATTTAAATTTTCAAAGACATACATTTTCAAACAAATAGTTGAATTTTCAACTAAAAAAGATACATTCTCAACAAAAAATGCTAAAGTTAAATTTTCAGTAAGAAGAAAATTAATTTTGAATAAAATAGTTGAAGTTTTAAAAATTAGTTGAAATTTCAATCTACGGAGATAAATTATCAACCAAAAAGGCCGATTTTCAACCAAGAAGAATAATTTTCTACCAAAAAAGACATATTTGAACCAAATTCACAAGTTTTACAACAAATACCCAGGAGGTTAATTTTCCATAAAAAAAAATTTCAAACAAAAATTCGAATCTTCCACAAAAATGTTTAATTTGTAACAAAATAGTTTCATTCTCAACCACGAAAGAGGAAATCTCAACCAAAAAGATCAGTTTTCTACCCTGAAGGATAATTTTTTAACTAAAAAAGATCAATTTTTAACCAAGAATGTAAAAGTTACATTTTTAGTTAAAATAATTAATTTCAAACAACAACAAAAATCAAATTTTGATTAATTTTCTTCTAAAAAAGGATCTTCTCTTTTCGCTCCGCTGGGAGTCGAACGTCAAAAAAAAAAATAAAAAATGACAATGATAAATTGATTTCTATTTTTTGTGACCCTAAAGCCAATTTCTCCATCAACATCCAAATATTATTTTTACTGAGGGTCGATACAACTCCTTTCTTAAACTTTTAAATAAAATTTTGAAAATTCTCACCAAATAATAACATTTTTAACTAAAAATATAATCTTCAAGGGGAAGCAACTCTAAAGAAGAAATAAAAAAAAAATACTAGGAAAAGAAATTACATACTAACATGAATATTATATCGGTCGCACGCAAACTTCATTTTAAAAATTCCCTAATTTTTCCCTGACCAATTTTTCATTTTCCCTGATCATTAATATTCAAAGACCAGATTTTCAATCTTGTATTATTTTTAACATAGAATCTTTTATAAGCGGAATAAAATCATTTCAAATTATAATTAAATTTTTTGTATTTATTTTCCTTCACAGTTATTTGTATAATTTTGAGAAAAAAAAAACCTTTGTCTCAAAATCGTAAAGGCATAAAATGAAAAAGAAAAATTGAAAACGATTTCCTGGAAAACGATAACGAAGAGGAAACGTAAAATTGACAAAGGGAAGAAATATCGAGGTTCGCCCCAAAATCACATTGCTGGTTCTTTCTGGACGATCCATGGTTGATCCATTATTCATCAGCGTATATGTCGGTTTTTCAGATTTTTATGGAGGGTGGAGCCCATGGATATTTTGGAGAATAAAATTTGGGATCTGGTGTACACTGAATCCCCTGAAAGGAAATGCTTTCTCTGGCAAGAAAATTTAAATCAAATCAAAATTTTTTACAAATCTCGATATTGAAATTTCATTTATAAATCTTCTTTTGAAATATGCGAAATAGCTTTTTCTATTCAAATTTACAAACGGACTGAATTTATAAATTTCTGAAGCAAGTAAACGATTTTATAGATGTATTTATTTTTTAGTTCATCGTACGCTTTTTTTACACCTATTCATATATAATATCAAACGTGATATTCACTATTTTGGTTAATTATAAATAATTTTACTGCAGACGAAAATTTTGAATAATGAACTTTTAATTTATTAAAATTTTTTTTTAATTTAGAAATGTTATTAAAATTATTTTCTTTTTGAGGATTTGAATAGAAAAATCTCTCATTTTGAAGGTAAATGTAAATGTTAAAAAAAAACAAAAACATTTACAATATTCTTTTTTTTAAGTTTTGTATATCGAAAAGTCTGAATCAAAACTGGCTATCTACGGGAGCTTCAAATTGAAACAGGGAAAGCTAAACGGATTAAGGTCCACTTTTTAAAAAAATTTACTTTTCTTTCAAAATCGTACATTCTCGACATTTTGGACCCATTCAAGTGAAAAATTAAGATTTTGTTATTTTTTACCATAAAATTGATTATTTACATGTAATCAAATATTGATCAATTTAAAATAATTTTAAACTAAAGGAATGTGGTATCCTAAAATATTTAATTTTTTTCAATAATTCGACGGTTATTATAGGATTCCAACAAATATTTAACAATTTGGCGATGCTATTATCAAAAATTTTTTATTTTTCCCTGTAATATAAATGTTCGTTTTTCTCTTAAATAATGTTAAATGATTTACATTTTCACAGGTATAACATTCAAATATCCAAAAAACGCCTAAAATCGAGAACTGAAATTTCTTAATTGAAAATTAAATTAATTAATGCACTAACTGATACTCAGTTCAAATTTAAATGCTTCAAACTTATAATATTTTCAACAAAAAAAATTAATTTTCTAATGAGAATGAGGAATTTGCAACCAGAGATGAATTTTGAACTAAAATAATGAATCTGCAACCAGAAAAGATTTATTTTCTAACAAAAATGTAATAGTTGATATTTTAACCCAAAGGAGATTTTCATTTTGAATCCGAAAGAATTGAATTTATCTAAGGACGAAGAATTAAAGAAAAATAGTTGATTTTCGAGTAAAAAAAAATATATTTATCAACCAAATTGTTGAATTTTTGAGTCAAAAAGACGAGTTTTCTACAAAAAAGTTGAATTTTCAAGCTAAGAATATGAATTTTCAAAAAAAGTTACTTTTTAACCAAGTCTTAAACCCAAAAAATTAATTTTTACCAACTTAGTTTAACGTTCTTCCAAACTCTTTGTTGAATTTTCAATAAAACAATGAAATTTAAAAAAAATTAATAAAAAAGTTTTACCAAGAAAGAATTTTTCACGGAATAGTTTAGTCCTTAACTAAAAAAGATGAATTATCAACCAAAAACGGAATAGTTAGTTTTTTAGTTAACAAAAACAATTTTAAACAAAAAAACGAATTTTCAACCAAATATTTGAATTTTCAATCAAAGAGATGAATTTTTATAGATTAAAAATCTTTAACCAAAAAACAAATTAATTTTCAACAAAGTAGTTCCACTTTCAACGAAAAAGTTGATTTTACAAGTGAAGAGTTAAATTTTCAACCAAGAAATATTTTTCAGTCATGAGAAAAAAAAATTTTAACTACATTTTTGAATTTTCAAGCCACAGAGGCAAGTTTTTTACAACGACTATTTAACACGAAAATATGAATTTTCAATAAGAAAATTTAAATTCTTAACGAAAAGAGATTAATTTTCGATAAAAAATTTACGTTTTTACCAAAAAATATGAAATTTCTACCAACAATGAAATAGTTACATTTTTATTTGACAAAAATTATTTTTAACAAAAAGAAACGAATTTTCAATAACATGGTTGAATTTGTAAACAAAGTTATGAATTTTTAGAGAAAATAAAGAATTTTCACCCAAGTAGTTCTACTTTCAACGAAGTAGTTAAATTTTCAACCAAAAAAATTAATTCTCAACAAAAATATAATAGTTGAATTCAACAACAAAGACGAATTTTTAATAAAAGACTCAAATTTTCAATCATTAAAGCCAAAAAAGCCAATTATTCACAAAACAATTGAATTTTCAATTTAGGATTATGAATTCAGAATCGTCATTATTAGTTTTTGGCGCTAATTATAATTTTTTTGCGATTAAAAAAAAATTGTTTTGAATGCATAAAATACTATTTTCTCATAATAATTATATGTTTATAAAAATTGTGTAAACAATTTATTATTGTTTTCATCATTTTTCTCTCAAAATAGAGTAAGAAACTCGCGGCTTTTTCCGAATTTTTCAAGTTATTTTACACTTGTTTGTTGAAGTTAGGCAATATTTAATAAAATTTGACAGCAATGATAGTTTGAACCATGTATTATTATTTATAATAATATTCTCTTAGATATTTGCTAAAAAGTCGTTTTTTTGAAATTTTTATCTTTGCTCCGGATTTTTAGTTATGAACAAATAATAAATAAACATTGAAGACAATCATTTTTTAAACAATCTCTTTCTTGATTGTGAATTTATTTTTCTGAAATAAAACAGATATTTGAAATATTCTTCAAATGATATATACGGATCATATTAAATGTAAATGTTTCTTCAAATAATTAATGACAGTCTCATTGATAAAATTAATATTGATAATGATATCTATCATTTGTTCCTGATTAAAAAGTCAAAGCCTAAACAATTATGTTTGTTAACATTCATAAATTATTATCTCACTAAGTAAAAAGTGGACAAAAAGTAGAAAATTTCAAGAACAAAAAAACCGCAACTATCCAGCATTAATATAGGAGAAAATTATAAACAATAATAATTTACCTAAACAATTATGTTTGTTAAATTGCATTAATTATTACCTCGGTCTAAGTGATGAGTGGACAAAAAATTGAATATTTCACAAAAACAGGTTGAAAACAAGTCGAAAAATTCGGAAAAACCGCAACTTTCTAACACTATTCTGAAAGGAAATTGCCATAAACAATAATAATTTGTTTAAACAATTTATTCAGACATCTAGATATGAAGAGAAAGAAATACTTTATGTATTTTAAACAATTTGTATTTGAAAAACTACAAAAACCCATAATCAGTGTTAAAAAATCGCAAATTTCAAATTTTGCCTTATGGGTTTTTTTTTGGGACTTTATAAAGCAGACTTATTTGAGTGATATTAAAAAAATAATCTTTAATTCGTATTCTATGGATAATTATGAAGAGGAATATTGACGATCAACTATATTCACTCAATATTGACGATTCTGAATAAAATTTACAAAAACGTCCTTTTTTCTCAGGGGTAATTCGTGTTAACCTTCGTGGGGCTTGCGGAATTATTAGATATAATTTTTTTTCGCATTTTAGTGTAGACTTGAACCAATATGGGGGCGATATGCACGAAAATTTGAAAAAAATTGTCCACCCGAAAATCAACCCATAATACTTTGCAGCGGTATTTTTATTAGTAGAAAGTACTGAATTGTTCAACAGATTTGGATAAAAAACTTGCTGAAGAAAAGGCACTTAGAGGGCACTTTTATACAATATAACAAACATCCCCTATTTTTGAAGAAATAAGCTTTTTCACTGAAAATTGAACTACTAAATCGCTGTGATCCATGTTTTTATTTTGAAATTGTGTTACTTAAAGTCTGGTGTTTGGACGCTTCAATATCTCAACAAATATTTTATAGAAACATAATGTTAAAGATTTTAAAAATGAAATACTTCAGACCAAAAGAATTCATTTGTTGGATCCTTTATTCCAATCCATCAAAGTTTCGAAAACACACAGTTTTTCTCATCAGGATAAAGTTATTAAAAAGAGAAGTTTATAAACATCATCATCAAGTATAAAACAGTTCCAAATTCTCCTTTTCCCATTTTTCTATAAAAAAATGTGGAAAAAATTTATATAAAAAATTTTTTGATATAAGTAAGTGTAACAAAAAAGTAAAAAAGTGAGGTTAAAGAATGGAATTGATGTATTTACCTTTAGGTTATCTTCCTTTCAGATTACATTTTTGTTGAAATTTTCAACATTATGTTGATTCTTAAAAATTAAATAGTAAGTTTCAAAATTTTAACTAACAATAACAATTTTGTAAAAAACATTGTGTAATGATCGGAGACAATACTGTCGTTTTGCTTTATTTTCAAAACGAGAAAAAGAGAAAGAGAAACATTAACAAAGACAGAAATAGCAATGCGGTATCATCAATTTATAGAAAAAGGTACTAAAATTTCTAAATAATTCTAATAACTAAAATTAAACAAAACAATTAAAAATTATTAAGAATTGTTAAAAATTTCAATGTTATCTACTGCTGTTAATAAATGATTTTATGTAAGTAAAAATTACAATAATATAAAGAATTAAGTAAAAAATTGACCACTTTAAAAAAATTTAGAAGATCAAATATTCGCAATATAAGTTATCTATTGTTGTAAATTCAAGAAATAGAGAAAATTGGTTTAATTTGTTTTTGTTAAATTAAAAGTTAGATAAGATTACAATAACAACATAGTTAAATTAGTTAAAAATGTCAAATTTCAAATATTAATTTTATATTCTTTTTATTTAATTAGTTACGAAATTCAAATTTTATTAATTTTTTAAATTAAAGAATCCAATATTATATTATATATTGGAAAATTTCTGATATTAGTCTTTTAAATTCATTAGGTTCATGATGTAAAACTGTAACGTTTTCCCAATCAATTAGTGCAGTTCCACCGAACGAGCGTAGGCGGCGTGGCGTCGCTTATACGTGAGTGGCGCGGCCTATCCAGCGGCTTGGAGGTGGAGGGGATACATAGGACTGGGCGAGGTAGCATGGGCGGTCTTTTTTCCATCTCTGTATCCCCTCCACGTCTAAGCCACTGGATAGGCCGCGCTACTCACGTATAAGCGACGCCACGCCGCCTAAGCTCGTTCGGTGGAACTGCACTCAATAAAATGTTGATAATTAATTGAATGAAAGAAAAATCACACTAATATAATATAATTAGTTAGTATTTTAAAGAATTAAGTGTAAAATTCACCAGTTTGAACAAAAAAATTATTAGAACATCAACTATTAGCAATATGAGTTAACTATTGTTCTAAATTTAAAAATAGAGAAATGTTAAATTTATTTTTGTTATATCCAAAGTTAGATAAGATTACAAAAACAACATATTTATATTAGTTCAAATTTCAAGTATTAATTTTATATACTCTTTATTTAATTAGTTACAAAATTCAAATTTTAATCATTTTTAAAATTAAAGTATCCAAGATTATATTATATATTGGACTATAATTATTAACTTAATAAAGAACATTTCTGCTATTAATCTTTTCAATTCATTAGGTTCATGATGTAAAACTGTAACATTTTCCCAATCAATTAAATGTCTAGTTTCAACCTGGTGTTTTGCTATGACTTTATGGTTTTTTGAATTTGTCTAAAATTATCCTGATGTTCTTTAATTCTGGTAGCAAGTAATCTACTAGTTTGACCCACATAACATTTTTCACAATTCAAACATTGAATTTTATATACTACATCAGTAAATTGTAAATTATCTAATAATTCTTTTCCTAATTTTATAAATTTATCAAGTTTAGAGTCAATTTTAAAATTTGTTGTAATATTAAAATCATTTAAAATCCTTTTAATTTCAAAAGATAACTTTCCATGATAAGAAATTGATACTGTTGGTTTAAAATTTAAATTCCTAACTATATTTATATTAGTTTTGTTGGATGAAGAATCTGTGATTGTTTTAATTTTATTATTAATCAGTGTTTCAATAAATTCTGTTGGATAATTATTTAAATATAGAGTTTTTTTGGTAAATTCAATATTTGAATTGTGAAATGATTCATGTGATAATTTAAGCGCTGTGTCTACAAGATTTTTAGCTATAGAAATTTCATGTTGTATTGGATGGTTAGAAAGAAAATTTAAATATCTACCAGAATAAGTATCTTTACGATACCAATCTGTCATGATATTACCTGAGTCAGTTTTTATAACTTTAACATTTAAAAAAGGAATAGAATTATTAGTTTCAATTTAATATATAAATTTAAGTCTTGGATGATAAGAATCAAATTTATTTATAACATAAGGTAGTTTATCTTTCGGTAATATAATAAAAGTATCATCAACGTATCTAAAATATGTGTGTAAAGGAAAATTTAAATTTGTTATGACATTTGTTTCTAAGTCTTGCATAACTAAATCAGCTAGTATTGGAGAAATGGAAGAACCCATAGGTGTTCCAAATATTTGTCTGTAAAATTTTTTATTAAATTTAAATACTGTTTGTTCCATTAAAAATTTTATTCCTTCTTCAAATTCATCAAGAGGTAAATCTGTATAGTTTTTTATATTAATCCATCTACTTAAAATACTGTTGATAACTCAATCAATTGGAACATTTGTAGATAACGAAGAAACATCTAAAGAAACCATGATATGATCAGGTGGAATTGATTTATTAATTATTATATTTTTAAATTCAAAAGAATTTTTTACTTGAGATTTTGGTACTATTAAAGCTTTTTTAAGAATGTTATTAAAAATATTATCCATTTTATAAGTCGGTGAGTTTATTAATGAAACTATAGATCGACGTGGACAATTACGTTTATGCACTTTAGGTAACCCATAAATTCTAGAAATCTTAGTTTCATGTACTAAAAAATGTTTGCGTAATATATCTTCACCTAAATATCCATTAATTCGCCAAGAATTTAACAATTACAATTTTTTTTTTTTTTTTTTTCTTTTTCAAGGTTTTCATTCAATTTTTCATATGTTGTAGTATCATTTAATAATTCTTGCGGTTTTTTAACATAAGCTTCCTTCTTAAGCAATACTGTAAAGTTACTTTTATCTGCTTGAGTTATTAGTAATTGTTTATTAGATTTGATAAAAGTTTGTGGTTTAATAATATTTTGTGATGAGACTATCAACATGTTTAATTTCATTATTTTGTAAAAAATTATGTGATGTATTAATTATTCTATGTCTTAAAATATCACGATCTTCAATATTTTCAATTAAACCAATATTTGACTCTATATCTTTAACAATATCCAAAATTATTTTACGTTTGTTTGTTAAAAAGCAAGAACTAAATTTATTTCCTAACCTTAAAATATCATTGAATTTTTCAGGAATATCAACATTACTCAAATTTATTATCCAATTATCTTTAGAATCAGAATTAATTATATCTTTATGTTTATTCATATTGATAGCTACCTGAACTTTACTTTTAACTTTTGAAGTATTTTTTCCAATCTTTGTTCATCTTTTAAGTTATTTATTGTGCTATTTAATTGATTTTCTAAAATTTTAGTATACATATTAGTAGGAAATGAGTTTCTTAAATTTATTTTAACGTTATTAAAATTTTGTTTTAAATATTCTAATTGTATATTCAAGTCTTTGATTTCATCATTGAGTAGCCGACGTTCTAAAGATTCCACCATGAAATTAACATGGTTTTTTGCACTGTGACTGAAAAATTGTAAATTTTTACCATTCTTAGTAGAATTAGTAATATTCCTTGGTAATAAATTATGCAAACGACAATTAACAAGAAATGATTCTATAGTTTTTAAATTATTAATTCTCTTGTTCAAATTGATGAACTTTTTTAGATCTGTAAAATAATTTGGAAAATTATTTTTGATTTCGTTAAAATACATATTGCTGTGAACTTAAATTAATTAGTTTATTACTAACACTTTATACATAAGTTTGAGTAACATCAAATTTGAATATAACAGATTTGTTTAAAAAATTTTGTTAGTTAGAATGAAAATTATGTAAAAGATGATATAGAATTAATAATCTGACTTTAAATTTAAACTATAAAAATTAACAATTTTATTTTCATTCGAAAATTATTATAATAGAGTAGTAAAGATGTTAAAATTCGATGACATGAATCATTGATATGGATAAACTTCTAAATTTGACAATAAAAATATATAGCAAATTATGTCCAACAGCCATACCACGCTGAAAAAACCAGTTCTCGTCAGATCACTGAAGTTAAGCAGCGTTGGGCGCGGTTAGCACTTGGATGGGTGACCATTCGAGAAAACTGAGTGCTGTTGGCACATCGTGGGTGTGGTGAGCCCACACTTGTAGTTATTTACTACAAGTTATCAACCTAGAAACACTACCCGAATCGGGTAGTGTCACGCCTACCCCGAAAGGGAAATGGCTTAATGGTATACAATGTCAAAATATAATATTAGTTAAAATAGAAGATGTTTAATCGATGTTATTTGTCTGAGTGATATAAATTTATAAAAATATATAATATACATGATGATGGTTAATGACATACTTCAGACCAAAATAAGCAGTTCGTTGTTGGATCAAAAGTTAGATAAGATTACAATAACAACATAGTTCAATTAGTTAAAAATTTCAAAGTTCAAATATCAATTGTATATTCTTTTTATTTCATTAGTTACAAAATTCAAATTCTATTAATTTTTTCAAATTAAAGAATCCAAGATTATATTATATATTGGACTATAATTAATAAGATCTGAAATGATATTTGAGCAATTATTACCACTTTTCTTAATAAAGAAAATTTCTGCTATTAGTCTTTTAAATTCATTAGGTTCACGATGTAAAACTGTAACGTTTTCCCAATCAGTTAAATGTCCAGTTTCAACCTGGTGTTTAGCTTTGACTTTATGGTTTTTTTGATTTTGTCTAAAATTATCATGATATTCTTGAATTCTTGTGGAAAGTAATCTACCAGTTTAACCAACATAATATCTGTCACAATTCAAATATTAAATTTTATATACATCAGTAAGTTGCAAATGATCTAAAATTCTTTGCCTAATTTTATAAATTTATCAAGTTTTGAATCAATTCTAAAAGTTGTTGTGATATTAAAATCATTTAAAATTGTTTTTATTTCAAAAGATAACTTTCCATAATACGGAATAGACACTGATTGTTTAAAACTTAAATTCCTTACTATATATTAGTTTAGTTAGATAAAGAATCTTTGATTGTTTTAATTTTTTTTAATAATATGTGTTTAAATAAATTCTATTGGATGATTATTTAAATAATTAGTTTTTTTGTCGATAAATTCAATATTTGACTTATGGAATGATTCATTTGATAATTTAAGAGCTGTATCCATAAGATTTTTAACTATAGAAATTTTGTGTTGTATTTGGATGGTTAGAAAAAAATTTTAATATCTACCAGAATGAGTATCTTCACGATACCAATATATATATATATATATATATTGATATCTTCACTGTAATGATATGACCTGAGTCAGTTTTTATAACTTTGACATTTGAAAAAGGAATAGAATTATTGATTTTAATTTCATGTGTAAATTGAAGTCTAGGATAAGAATTAAATTGATTTATAACATAAAGTAGTTTATCTTTCGGTAAAACAATAAAAGTATCATCAAGTATAACAACAGTTTTATGACATTTTTTGAAATCAAATAATTTTCAGCTGTTGATATACTGACAGTGATTGTTGTGAGTTAACAGTGAGTTATCTAATTTTAGTCTAATTTACATTTATTTTTCGATAAAATAATTAAATTTTTAACAAAATAGTTGAATTCTTAACCAAACTGTTGAATTTTGAACCTACAAAGGTAAATTTTCAACCTAATGATCGAATTTTAAACCTAAAAGATTAAACTTTAACCAAAAACAGTTGCATTTTCAACCAAATAATTGAATTTTTTAGAAGACAGTTTAATTTTCAACAAGAAAGGTTAATTTTAAATCCAAAGGGATGAATTTTTTGTCCAATTAGACGAATATTCAACAAAACAGTTGAATTTCCAACCAAAAACGATCAGTTTTTAACCAACACTGGAATTTTCTACCAACACAAATGAATTTTCAACCAAATAGTTGAATTTTTGAATTAAAAATATTAAAGTTCAACCAAAGACAGTTGAATTTTTAACACAAAAAGTTGAATTTTCAACAAAAAGGTGAATTCTCAACAAAAAATTAAACAGTTGATATTTCAACAACAACAAAAGAGAATGTCCAAAAAAATAGTTACCAATTTTCAATGAAAGAGATGAATTTTCAATTAAAATGATGAAACTTAAAAAAAAGCTTTTAACAAAATGGGTCAACTTTCAACCCAGAATTCAAATTTTCTAATCAAAAAGACGAGTTTTCAAGAAATACAGATTTTACAGTTGAAACAGAAAAAAATATTTCATCCACATTATTAAACTTACAAGCCAAGAGACGAGTTTTTTGTAAAACGGTTGCATTTTCAAAACGAAAATATGAAGTTCAACAAAAAAAAAACAACGAATTTTTAACTAAATAGATTTCCATCAAAGAATGGAAAAGTTAAATTTTCAGGTGAAACATTAATTCTAAATAAAAAAAAAAGAATTTTCAATACAGTAGTTCAATTTTCAACCTAAAAGATAAATCTCCAAACAAAAAAAACAGAATTTTAACAAAGTAGTTTAACCTTTATACAAGCAGTTGAATTTTCAATTTAAAAATATCAGTTTTCAACAACAACAAAAAGCGAATTTTCAATAAAATAGTTCAGTTTTCAACCCAAGAGATGAATCCTCGAACAAAAAAATCAATTTTCAAACAAGTAGTTCAACCATTACCAGAGCATATAGTTGAATTTTTAACTTAAAAAAAGTCAATTTTCAGCCAAAAATGGAACAGTTACATTTTCAGCCAAAAATAAATAATTTTTTCACAAAAAATTGAGTTTTCAACAAAGTAGTTAAACTTCCAACCAACGAAATAAATGTTGAACAAAAATAATTAATCTTCAACTGGACTAGTTGAATTCTAGAACATTATATCAGGGTAGCCTCTAACATAATTCTCCAAAATTTCTAACATTACTCTGACCAATTTTTTATTTTCTCTGACCATTAATATTCAAATACCACAATCTTAATCTTGAAACATTTTCAACATAGAATCTTTCATAAATGGAATAAAACAATTTCATATTCAAATTGAAAATTTTCAAATTTATTATCTTTGACAGTTAAAGTGTCTCTTATAGAAATTCCCTGACTCTTGCAAAATTCAAGAACTTTTCCAGGTTTTTCCAGGTAAAAATAATTCAAGGACCTTACTATTAATTTTTAAATTTTGAAGTTTTTTCTCTAGTCTTTGTTTATCTTTAAATTTCTTAATGTGCTATTCAATTGATTTTCTAAAATGTCAGTATATATATTGTTAGGTGATGAATTTCGTAAATTTATTTTAACATTATCAAAATTTTCTTTTTAAAGATTCTAAATGGATATTTAATTCTTTGATTTCATCATTAAGTAAACGACGTTCTAAAGAATCTGCCATGAAATAACATGGTTTTTTGCACTGTGACTAAAAAATTGTAAATTTCTAACATTCTCAGTAGCATTATTAATATTCTGTGGTAATAAATTATGAATGCGGCAATTAACAAGAAATGATTCTCTAGTTTCAAAATTATTAATCTTCTTGTTAAAATTCATGAATTTTTTTACATCTGTAAAAGAATTTTGAAAATTTTTTTTGGTTTTGTTGAGATACATATTGTTAAAGAAAAATTTTATACCATGAATGAACTTAGTTATAATTAGTTTAAATTATCCTCACTTTTTTGCTGCACTTGTATTTGAAAAAATTCGATATCAATTTTTTCCACAATTTTTTATAGAAAAATGGGAAAAGGAGAATTTGGAACTGTTTTATACTTGATGCTAATGTTTATGAACTTCTCATTTCAATAACTTTTACTTGATGAGGAAAACTATGTGTTTTTGAAACGTCGATAAATTGGAATAAAGGATCAAACGAATGAATTCTTTTGATCTGAAGTATGTCATCTTTACCATCTTTAACATTATATTTTCATAAATTATATCACTCAGACAAATAACATAGCTTTCCAAAATCTTTTATAATCTAACTATAAGAATATTCTTATCTCAGTCTGAAAAGTATGAAGCAATATAATTAAATTTGATAAAGCATTGTAGGAAAAGGGTTCATCATTGCATAACTTACCCTCTCAGCGGGATTTACGCAGATAGTCTAAAACAAAGTGCCCTGAGTGCCAACTCGGGCTAAAGGTCCTGTGCAATTTATATCTAGAGTTAACCCAGCATCAGAAAGTAGAACAAGGAGGGTGGAATGGATTAGACAGTAGGATTAAAACTTTGAATTAGAGACAAGGAATCCGAATCGAATTCTGGATTCTGGATCCTGGTGTAATAAACGTTACTAGGTTGCACAGGACGTCATTCTTTCTTGAGAACACCTCAATTGTTCATCAACCTTTCAGCAAGACTAAACTAAAGTTGAGAGAACTTTGCTACAACGAATTTCCATTTTAGAGAGTATTCTTGAGAATTCACAAAGCGATACGAGACCTCGAGGATTGGTGACAGGGTGAAGCTTATAAACTCAATTCAGGAGGTTAAGTCTTTGGTTCAGATTTTCACTCGGAAATGTATCATTTATATTTTGCATTTTGATTGATTTATTGTTGACGAAACAGTTCAATTTTTATTTATCAAAGACTCTTTGGAGTAATAGATTTAATGCTTCGACGATGATTCATTATAATAAATAAAAAATTGAAAGCTTTTTCGGGTTTAAATCGTGTGCGAAACTATGAATTTTGCCGACGTTTCATGAACATTGCAGTTCACTTCTTCCGGACTGGCCTGAAACTGGTCGAACCTGATTGGTCAATCTAGTCTTTTTTCAAAAATCTTGGAGGACGGAAAGTCAAATCCGATTAGTATTATATCCATTGTCCCTATTGATGTTATTTTCTTGGAAAAATATTGTACGTTTTTGCGATGACGGTTGTTTTGTCAAATAAAATGCCATGCCCTGCTCTGATATGATGCTCAGCTAGTGCTGATTGCGTCAAATGTTTTAGCCTGACTTTACTCTCATATTCCTCTACAGGTTGGCTCACCGCCCTCCCGGTTTCTCCAATATAGACTTAACCACAAGATCAATGGATTTTGTATACTCCCGGATTACTGAAAGGTGCCTTCTTATCTTTTGGATTATTTGGAAGTTGTCCTATTTTAGCAGGTGTTTCAAATATGGTTTGGATGTTGTGTTTGTTGAGAATTCTTCCTTTTTGTTCTGTGATACCTCGAATGTAGGGTAGGATGGCGGTCGTTTTTCTCTCTCTTTCTTTAGTAGATTGTGTTGAATTGTTTTTTGAGTCTTTCTCATTGCTTTATTAATTCGTTTGTTTGTGTAATCGTTTTATATTAGGATTTGTTTGTCATTTTGTAGTTATTTTTCTTTTTTTTATTATTAATATTTTGTAAGTTATCTTTATCTGTTATGGAGACAGCTCTGTATACAAGGGAGTTGATGACCGATTGCTTTTGAGATGTGTGGTGGTGGGAGGAGGCATGTAGGTATCTGTTTTGTATGGGTGGGTTTTCTGTAAACTTCATGTCCTTATGTGTTATCAGATCTTTTGTAAACTAGCACGTTCAAGAAAGGTAATTTTCCGTTTTGTTCAATGTCCATGGTAAACTCGATGTTAGTATGTATTTGATTGATGAAATCGAAGAACTTGTGTAGTTCATCTAGTCCATGTCTCCAGATGACAAAATTGTCGTCAACGTAACGGCACCAAAATTCCGGTTTAAGCTTGGATTTGTTGAAGAATTTAGTTTCTAGATTTTCTATAAAGATGTGGGCTATTACAGGTGAGATTGGAGATCCCATTGCTGCTCCTGAGGTTTGCTTGTAGAATTGGGTATTGAATGAGAAGTAGGTATTAGTGAGACAGTGTGCTATCAAAGGTGTGAGATTGGAGGGGAAGTTTGCAAAGGATTCAATAATATCGATTGTATCAGATATTGGTACTTTTGCAAAGATAGATACTACGTCAAAACTCACTAGAGTAGTATAGCTATGACAGTTCTGTGACACTTTGGTCGGTAAAACAGTGACCGGTAATTTACCGACAGGCGCTAATGGTTAGCTTCCGTGCTAAATTACCGACAGTCGTTTCCATATCCATAACCGATAGTGGTGTTCTCTACCATACCGGCAGAGTGAGACACAGGCAATGGAGCCACAGCAGTCGGTAAGACATCGACGCGCAAAGTTTCACTTTACCTACAGTCGTTTCCGAACAGACGGTCGATAAATGTGATCTCTGTTTTACCGCGA
>CAKNYM010049104.1:54975-91693 GCA_932195095.1 Andricus curvator
TCGCGGTAAAACAGAGATCACATTTATCGACCGTCTGTTCGGAAACGCCTGTAGGTAAAGTGAAACTTTGCGCGTCGATGTCTTACCGACTGCTGTGGCTCCATTGCCTGTGTCTCACTCTGCCGGTATGGTAGAGAACACCACTATCGGTTATGGATATGGAAACGACTGTCGGTAATTTAGCACGGAAGCTAACCATTAGCGCCTGTCGGTAAATTACCGGTCACTGTTTTACCGACCAAAGTGTCACAGAACTGTCATAGCTATACTACTCACTAGGATGTCTTGGGGATGAATGTGAATCTGTTGTGTCTTTATGATGAAGTCAAAAGAGTTTTGGACGGGTATGATAGAGTTTTCTGTGAAAGGATTCAGTTTTCCGTAAAGTTTTGGAGAGATGGGATTAGTAGGTTTTAATTTAGATATTGTTTCGCTGTCAAGTTTTGAGTTCTTTAGAGAGGTTTTTGTTTTTCTGACTATTGTTTTTGTAGGGTCTTTTTTAATTTTCTTATATGTATCGTCAGTTAGAAGGTCCATGATTTTGTTGTTATCGTCTTCTTCATTCATTATTACTGTTATGTTGCCTTTGTCTGCGTGTAATATTATGATGTCTTTATTCTGATTGAGTTCTTTAATTGCTCTTTTTTTTGTTTTGTTAAGTTTGAAGAGGGCAGTTGTGCTTGGCGTAAGATGTTGGCTGTCCTACGCCGTATATCATTCGCTTTTTCGGGTGGAAGGATATACATAAATTGTGGATTCCAAATTACTGGTGATTTCCTCTTTCGGGATTTTGGAGGGAGCTACTGCAAAATTATGTCCTTTAGGTAAGGCTGAAATCATTTCATTGCTGAGAGGAGGAATATCGATTGTATCAGATATTGGTACTTTTGCAAAGATAGATACTACGTCAAAACTCACTAGGATGTCTTGGGGATGAATGTGAATCTGTTGTGTCTTTATGTTGAAGTCAAAATTTTTGGACGTGTATGATAGAGTTTTCTGTGAAAGGATTCAGTTTTCCGTAAAGTTTTGGAGAGATGGGATTGGTAGGTTTTAATTTAGATATTGTTTCACTGTCAAGTTTTGAGTCTTTTTGAAGGGTTTTTGTTTTTCTGACTATTCTTTTTGTGGGGTCCTTTTTAAGTTTCTTATATCTATCGTCAGTGAGAAGGTCCATGATTTTGTTGTTAAAGTCTTCTTTATTCATTATTACTGTTGTGTTGCCTTTGTCTGCGGGTAATATTTTAATGTCTTTATTCTGATTGAGTTCTCAAATTGCTATTTTTTCTTGTTTTGTTAAGTTTGGGGACGGAATTTGGGCTTGGCGTAAGATGTTGGCCGTCCTACGCCGTATGTCATTCACTTTTTCGGGTGCAAGGATATATATTGTGGATTCCAAATTACTGACGATTTCTTCTTTCGGGATTTTGGAGGGAGCTACTGCAAAATTATGTCCTTTAGATAGGGCTGAAATCATTTTATTGCTGAGAGGATGGTTAGAGATGTGTTTTACTGTGTTAGTTAATGGTGCGTGCCTTACTGGAAGTAATTTGTCAAATTTAATTTTTTATTTTTTGTGCAAAAATCTGTAATCCGTTGGGATTTTTCAAATGATATGCGGTCCAATGTAGACCAAATGTCAAATCTGAGAGTATTTGATAGAAAAAGGTGAAGTTTTAATAGTTTTTTGGAGGTCGTGTGCAAGGAAAATTTGGTATGTTGTATTCTTTCTTCCAAGAGAAGTAAACTTGTTTTATGTAGAATTGATTTGGATTTAGATGTTCCCAAATGGTTTTCCAACTGTAAGAATTTTGGGACAATGTTATTGTCCCTAAACCGTTTTAAGAAAGCTAAAGATGTTAAAAGCTTAGCTTGAGAAGACCTGAGCTTACTAAAAGTGTTAGTGAACTGCAATGTTCATGAAACGTCGGCAAGATTATAGTTTCGCACACGATTGAAACCCGAAAAAAGCTTTAAATTTTTAATTTATTACTCTTTGGAGTATTAGATCAAAATCTTTGGAAGCAATTAACAAGTACTTTGATTTTCACGACTTTGGGGTCGGCATTCGTGATCTTTTTCTGAGATAAAGTTCAACGGATTACATTGTTTAAAGTGATATTTGTGCCTCGCTCGCGATTTGATGTGGCTATTGTTTTTCCCCTTTTTGGATTGTAATGAAGTGAGTAAAATAATGGTAGAGTAGACAATTAGAGCTTGTCGTTTTCAATGTCCTTCTGATGTTGTGGCAAGGAGCCCAGCGGACGACAAAGACCTCCAGTTGCGTAGGGATCAATCCCTAACTAAGGGGTCCCGGTCCTAGCTTCCAGGACCTACATTTGTGCTAATTTTTCAAAACAAAAAATATTTTTTTGTATTTATTATTTATTTACATTTAGACAACTGACCAGGGTAAATTGGGGGCACTGTAGGGCTGTGTCATTCCGGTGATTCTCTGGCCCTAGGACTAGAAAGGTAGTGTCTGGAGGCAGGATGGCATTGTACATATGAGGTATCGATCATGGGGGGGGGTCATTCATTTTAGTTCAAAAATTCAGAATCTAGTACCTTTTTATTATTTTAATTTGAGATTCAATAATAATTGAAAAATTCAAAATACTCATACACCTAAGCAATTTTAATTATGCAAATTTAGATGGTAATCGTAAATTTTGATACACTAACTTTATATTGACTCAAACCCCGTGGGGGTGGTCTAATTTTTTTGTTTACATAAGGGATTTTTACGTCTACGAATCACTTAAAAACAAATATTAAATAATTTGGTAACAAGTTCAACCATTTGGTCGAAAGATTAACTACTTTGTTAAAAATTAATTTTTTTTTCATTCGAAGACATTTTAGTGAAAAGTTTATTCCTTTGGTCGAAAACTTAACTTTTTTGTTAAAAAATCGTTTTATTTGGAGTTGAAAATTGATTCTTTCAATTTAAAACTTGACTATACCATTTTTGATAGAAAATTAATCTTTTTCTGTTGAAAATTCGTCTTTTCTGGTAGAATATTAATTCTCTTTGTTCAAAATTCAACTAGTTGGTTAAAGATTTATGTAATTTGTTAGAAAAATTCGCATTTTTTGTAGAAATTTAATCTCTTTGTTAGAAATTCAGCTTCTTTTATTGAATTCAACTGTTCCAAATTCAAAATTTAGATATTTTTTGGTTGAAATATCAACTATTACATTCTTCGTTCAGACTTCATCTTTTTGATTGGAATTTGATTTTTTTAATTGAAAATTTACCTATTCCATTATTGGTATAAAATTGATCTTTTTTAGTTGAAAAATTAACTATTTAGTTGAAAATTGATGTATTTTATATTTATGTATTTTAATATATTTATTTAAGTCATGAAATTTATTTATTGTATATTTTTCGTAATTAACATTTTTTTAGTTTTAAATGAAGTTTAGATTCCCACTGAAAATTACTTCATTTTTAATGTTTTTATAAAATAATTCAATTGTATAGGTATAAAATGAATTTTTTTCATTTTGAAAGGAGTACATGACAATGAATTTATTTTTTGATATCAGAAAAATTCATCCCATCAATTCTAATGTTAAATTATACATTTTTTATGTAATAAAAGTTTCTACTTCTAGAATTTCAGATCCTTTGACTTTAAAATATTCAATTTGGTTTAAAATTTAAAATTTTTAAGTTTAAATCGCTTCAATTTAAAAATTATTTAAAATCGAAAGTTGCCATTTTTAACGTTTTCAATTAGAAATAATACGATTTCAATTCCTTTGAATCTTAAATGATCCAATTTTCAAAAATCTAATATAAAATTATTTAATTTTCAACACTTCGAAATTGTCCTATTTACGAAATTTTAATCTAAAATTATACAATTTCGAGATTTCTCCATTTGAAATGAAAGTGTTTAGTTTTAAATGCGTTGACTTAGAAATTATACAGTTTTAACTCCTTTCTAATGAAATTGTACAATTTCCAAATTCTTGTCTGAAATGTCTCAATTTTGAGTGCTTCTGATTTAAATTTTTCTAATAATTTTTTTTAGATTTAAAACGATTTTATTTAGATATAATAAAAGTTCAATTGCTTCACATTGCATTCGAAATATTGTAATATTGTGCTTTTTTCAAAATTTTACATAATATCAAATTGTTTGATTTGGAACGCTTTTAGTTCAAAATTGTTCAATACATTTAAAAAAAAATCAAATGCTTTTCAAATCAAAATTATTAATTATTGTTCCAAAAATTTTGAAAACTCCTAATATTAAACATTTTTGAAAATAATGGAACATGAGAGAGAAGTGATGACAAAGAAAAGGGCGCTATGTTGAAGCTTGGAGTATGGGAGAATACAGATAGAAGGTATAAAGTGGAATTGAGACAAAGAAAGGGAATGGTTAGTAAAAAGTGAGATGTCGGGAAACTAGGAGAGAAAGAAACGGGAGATAGGGAAATATGAAAAAATAGGAAACAACAAGAGATGAGAAAGGAAAGAATCGAGGATATGCTACTAGAATGTAGCAGGCTTGAAAAAAAGGACAGGTAATAATTTATGAGAAAAACAATGGAATGGGATGGAAAGAGTAGGGAAACAGTAAGAGGATGGTTACCAAGAGGTTACAAATGGCAGGTTCAAAATGCAAAGAGGAAGAATAAAAAAGGCAGAGTAGTGGGAGGCTTGGTGATGGGGTGAAGGCACGAGTGTATAACAGAAAAGGACAAGAAAGAGAACAAAGAACGAAAAGAAGGTTTAATAGCAGTAGAGGTAAAGATGGGAGGAGAGAGGTGGAAGATAGTTGGGTATATGATAACGGTGATATGCAGGAAAAATCAAAGAAGAAAAAATAACTGATGGAAGAATATAAAGAAAAGATTAGGCTTATAACAAAAGAAGATTTTATTGCATGAACAGGAGATAGAGGTCAAAGGGAATGGGGAGGAGAGCAAGGAAAAAATGCATAGACAAGATACAGAACGGGGACGAAAAGAAATGTTTACAGAGCTTGGAGGAGATGGGATGGGTTATTTTAAGCGGAAATATGGATGAAATGAGGAACGGGAATATATACGCTTAGAAGGAGAAAACTTAACGATAATTGATCATGTGATGGTGGACAACGAGGTAAGAGAAAAGGTCAAGAAACTAGAGGTAGGGGATTATATAGATTCAGATCACTTTCCCATAATAGTGTCATTAGAGGAAGAGGAAAGTAGTAAACAATAAGAATAAAAAGTAAGTAAAGATAAAAAAGCAGGCAGAAGGGATTGGTAAGTAGAAGGAAGAGAACATCAAAATGTGAGAGAACATCAAAAACAATCAAAATTAGGGTAACATCAAAATGCGAGAAGAAAATGGAAACGAATAGATATATGTAATAATAGGGAAAATAAGAAGTGTATTGCAGTGCATAAGCAAATAAGAAGTTATTTAAAAAGGTTATAGAAGTGGGAGGGATGTGGAATGTAAAGAGGAGAAGAAGGAAGTGATAAAGCAATTAGGAAAATGGAGAAAAGGGGAAGGTTGTGGAAAAAAATATAAAAGAAAAAAGAAGTAGTACACTGAGTTGTGTGATCAAAAAAAAGGGAATATAAAAGGCTTGAAGAAGAGGTGGAGAAGGCAAAGGCGGAAAAAGAAGTTTGGAAGGTAATAAATGGAGACAGGAAAAGAATGAAAAGAGTAAACCAGGATATTCAGATGGCAGAATAGAAAAAAAATATGTAATGGATTTGCTAGGAGGTGTAGAGAGGAAAGTGAGGAAAGGAGGAAAATATGGCAGGGAAAAAGAGGAGGAAAAAATATAATGATGGACGAAATAGTCAAGGAGTTCGGGATTATAAAATATGGAAACTAAGAGAGGGTTTAATAAAGAGAGTATCGCAAAATTTTTCAAAAGATAAAAAGCAAAGTAAAGGTAGCAGGGCAAGTGGAAGATAGTTTCTGGTTGGTGAGAGTAGTAAGACAAAGTTGTCCTCTGAGCCCAATTTTATTTTATATATTAATGCAGACTTGGAAGAAGAAATGAAGAGGGAAGGATGGAGAGGAGTTAGGATGGGAAAATAAAAGATATATACACCGGAATACGCGGACGATATAGTGTTAATAGCAAAGGATGAAGAAGGGATAGCGAGCTTAACCACGGGATTGGAGAAATACCTAGATAAAGGAAAATGGAATTTCAATGTAGAAAATACAAAGATGTTTACAAGAGGAGGAAAGAAAGGAAAATTAGACTGCTAGGGAGTGAAGGGAGTAAAGGGAGTAAAGGTAGAAGAAGTAAAGGACATTAAAGATTTGGGATATACCCTGCAAACAAATGGAAACCATAGAGCTCATAAAAGATAAAGGATAAAAAAGCGACAGGGATAATGAATCAGATATTAGAAATACGAAAAAGAAGGTAAAAAACGATTGGATAAGGAGAATGTGGTTATTTGATACGTTGGTATGGCTGGTATTAGGCTATGGAGCAGATATGTGGGGATGAGAGGAAAGTAAAGAAATTGAGTATAGTGTATTTAGTGTGGTGAGATATGGAGTAGGCGAGAGAAGAAGCGCAAATGGATAAATAAAGTACTAGAGCGGGAAAGAGGACAATGGAAGTTTGAGAAGAAGCTAAGGGAGAGAAAAGGAGGGACTCAGCAAAATAGTGTTTGAAGGAGGTAGATGGAAGGAGAGGGAGGGCGGTAGAATAAACGAGAAGGGAAGAAGAAAGTTCCTTGGTGCTAGATATATAGGAGAGGGGACTAGAGTAAACTATGGAGACTCAGAGAAAAGATACACGGAAAGAAAATAAAAAGATGGGTGATGATTAAGGAATCAAAATATAATGAAGGGTATAAGATGATAAAAAAGAAAGGAGTGCCAAAGTATATATAAAAGGGATGCAGAGAGAGGATGGTCCAGAATAGAAAGATTTGGATTGGGAAAGAAAGTGATAGATGTGATGTATTGGGAAAAGGAATAGAACAGAAAATGTAGAATCTGTGAATAAGAAGAGGAAATATTGGAATATCTATGAGTTGTAGGAGACAATGGTTTTAAGAGACGAATGGAAGATAAAGAAAGCTCGCAAGAGAATGTGGTAAAGATTTTAGGGAAGGATGGGTTGGGTTAGGAGTGAGTGAAATAATTGGAGAGGGGAAAGGGATGGGTGGATGAATGAGGAATAAAAATATAAAAAATGGTATAAGATAATAAAAAAGGAAGAAGTATCGAAGTATTCAGAAAAGGGGCGGGGAGAGAGGAGATGGGCCAGAATAGCAAGATTTAGATTGAAAACGAGGTATGGGAAAGGATGTATTGGGAAAAGAAAGAGAACGGAAAGTCTAAATAGGGAGATAAAACATGTGAGCAATTGAGCATGAATGGGAATTGCGCTGTCGTAATAATATGAGTGAATATCTATATATATATAAGCATTATTATCACATTATTTAATATTAGGAATTAAAAATCATCTAAAAAAATCAAAAATATTTTCTACTAGTAGTATAAAATGAAGATTGTCTGCTCCCTTGGAACTTATTTATATCTCCGTCCTTAAAGGTTATTTTCTACAAATTACGAGAGGTTAGTCGACGTCCAACTTTCTGAAAGAGCCATAAGTTCCAAAAAGGTTGTCTGGGTTGACTGTTGGTCCAGGTCGAAGAGCCTCGTTCGTCAAGAGATCTTCTTCTTTCTTAAACCAATCTGTCAAATCTATCAACTTGTTCAGCCACTTCTCTGAATAGTACATAACAAATAAAGAAATTAGGCAAGGGTTATAAATGGGGAGAAATTACACTTCCCTAATTTATTGTTAAACTCACTTTGTATTTCATCCATGGACAATTCGTCACCACCATAATCCACAGGTAACATGGATTTTGGTACGACGTTGTAAAGAGACTCGAGAGATGTATGAACTTGAATCTGAGGAAGAAAAATAATTAGATTATTATTCGAAGTTAATTAAATTGACTATCATATACATTTTAATAGAATTAAAAGAACTGATAATATTTTTCATAAGGAGTTTTGTCATTATATTTCTCTGATTATTATTTATTTTATTAATCTTGCAAATGTTGATAAATTTGTAATGAGATCTTTTTCTGCTGTTAAAATTTGTGTATGTTAATTAAATTTGATATCAGTTAAATGCAGAGTTGGTACAGGTTGGAGAATTTCAGAAATTCAGGAAGAGTCAGGGTATGCCAGGGAGAACCTTAAAGATTCAGCGAATTTTCGATAAATTGAAGTTGAAGTTTAAAAATCATCCACAAATTACGTACGGTGTTCTTTTTTCTTCTGTTTTAATCAATTTCAATTAAATAAACGTGCAATCTTGATGAAACTAGATTTAGAATATAAAATTTCATCATTTTTAGTTAAACATTATTCTTGTGGTTCAAAATTTTGTTAAAAATACAACAATGTTGTTAAAAAGTCATACTTTTTCGTTTAAAGTTAGTCTTTTTGGGTTAGAGATTTAACCATTTTCGGGAAACTTCAAGTGATTCGGAGAAAATTCGTCTTGTTAGTAAAAAAATCAACTTTATTTTAATTAATATTTTTCTGAAAAAAGATCTTCTCCTTTCGCTCCGCTGGGAATCGAACCACAGAACCTTCGATTGCCGGTCGGGTGCTTTCCCATTAAGCTACTAGAGCGATCGAGAGAAGAAACTTTTTTCAGAAAATCCACCCATTATTTGGCAAGGTGGTACATATCCAATTTTTTAAGGAATCTATATTATCATCACAGAATAGCAGAAATTTTTAACGTCTTTTCAGACTAGATGGAAATATGAATGAAAAATTATTTTATGTACCACCTTGTAAAATAATGCCTGTATTTTCTAGAAAAAATTTTTTCTCTCGATCTCTCTAGTAGCTTAATGGGAAAGCACCCGACCGGCAATCGGACGTTCTGTGGTTCGATTCTCAGCGGAGCGAAAGGAGATCTTTTTTTCAGAAAAATATGAATTAAAATCATTTTTCAGTCATATTTCCGTTTAGTCTGAGAAGACGTTGAAAATTTCTGTTATTCTCTGATGATAATACAGATTCCTTGAAAAATCAACCTTTTCGATAAAAATTTTTTTATCAACTGGAAAATCTTTCTTGGTTGAAAATTCAACCCTTCTGTTGAACGGTAATCTTTTATGGTGAAAAAGTAATATGATTAGATGAAACTTCATCTTTTTCGTTAATTATTTATCTTTTGCATATGAAAATTCATGTACTTTGTTGAAAATTTGTTTCTTTTGGGTAGAAATTTCAACTATTTTAGTAAAAAATTCAACTTTCGTAGAAAATTCGTCTTTTTGGCAATCTTTCTTGTTTAAAAATTCCACTATTAAGTTGAAAATTCATTTTTTGGTTAAAGATTTATCATTATAGATAAAAATGTATTTCTTTGGTGGGAAACTCTTTTTTTTAAATTAATGTTTTGAAATGAAAATATAACTACTCTATTTTTTCTTCAAAACTTATCTTTTTTAGTTTAAAATGTATTCAATTGGTTTAAAACTTGTCCTTTTGTATTGAAAATTGATTAATTGCGGTATAAAATTCATTTTTTACCTTTGGAATTCAAAAATTCTGATGAAAATTATTTTTTTTTCGTTAAAAATTAATATTTCTGGTGTGAAAATTCAACTGTTTTGTAGAAAATTCGTCTTTTCAACATGAAAATTCAACATTTTGGATAAAATTTTTTTTCTTTATTGACTCAGACATCTTTTTTGTAGAAAATTTAACTTGTTTGTTGAAAATTCCTTATATGTGGTTGAAAAACAAGTGTAATATTTTTTTGTCTGAAAATGCAATTGTTTGATTGAACATTAATCTGCTTTGGGTACGGACTAAACTATTCTATTAAAAATTTATCTTTTTTGGTGAAAGTATTATTTTCAAGTTAAAAAAATTATTTCGTTCAAAAATAAACTCTTTTTTTTAAATTCATATATTTTGTTGAAAATTTCCTTTTTTTTTAGTAGAAAAGTATTATAATTAGATGAAACTTCTTATTTTTGATTAAAAATTCATTTCTTGGTCTGCAAATTTAACTACTCTATTTTTGGTTGAAAATTTATCTTTTTTGAAAATTCATGTATTTTGTTGAAATTTTGTCTTTTTAGGTAGAAAATTCATCTTTTTGGTTGAAAATTCATTTTCTTGGATGAAAATTCATATACTTTCAGTTGAAAACTAATTTTTTTTGGTTGAAAACTTAAGCATTTAATTCGCTTTATTTATAAACAAATAATTTTTTTCAATTAAAAATTCAATTATTGCTTGAAAATTTATCTTTGTCAGTTGAAAGTTCATTTTACTTGTTTAAAAATCGCCTTTTTCGAGTTGAAAATTAGAGTAGATTAGATTTGTTAAAAATTCGTTTTTTTTTTAAATCAAAATTCCTCTTTTTGCTTTAGAATTCATATATTTTGTTAAAATTCGTCTTCATTGATAGAAAATTAATATCATTAAATGAATCTTAATTTTTTATTTGTTAAAAATTAAATTCTTTCGTTGAAAATTTAACTATTCTTTTTTTTTTTTAGAAAATCTATCTCTTTGGTTTATAATTCAACTTTTTTGTTGAAGATTCATAATTTAGGTTAAAAATGCATTTCTTTGGTTGAAAATTTAACTATTTAATTCGTTTTCTTTTGTTCAAGAAATATTTTTTTCAACTGCAAAATGTAACCATTGCTTAAAAATTTATCTTTTTTAGTTGAAAATTCATTTCACTCGTTTCAAACTCCTCTTTTTTTGTTAAAAATTGATCTTTTTTTTTGAAAATTAATCTATTTTGGTTGAAGATTTAACTCGTGCGTTGAAAATTCGTATTTTTTGGATGAATCAAACTGTATTATTTTTGGGGGGAAATATCATAATTAATTTTTTTTTGGTTGAAAATTCATCTTTTTGCTTGAAAGTCTATTTTGTTGAAAATTCCTTTTTTTTCTTGGTTGAAAATTGATTGTTTTGAAAATTTGTTTGTTCCATTTTTGGATCAAAATTAAGCTTCATGTATTTTGTCGAAAATTCGTATTTCTTGGTAGAAAATTAATCTTCTTGACTGAAAATTCATATTTTTGGTTGAATGTTCAGCTATTTTTTTAACAATTTTTCTTCTTTGCGGAAAATTGATTGTTTTGGAAATGTTATTGTTCGATTTTTGGATCAAAATTTATTTTCACGTATTTTGTTGAAAATTTGTAGTCGTCGGTGGAAAGTTAATCTTCTTGGTTAAAACTCCTTCATTCTGGTTGAAAAATGAACTATCTGGGTAAAAACGTATCTACTTTTTCCAAATGCAATAGCTCTAATTTTTTATGGTGAATTGTCCCTTAAAAAATTCTGTTTGACTGTTGTAAGAAAAATAAAAAATTGTTCAGGGAAAAGTTAGGGAAAGTTAGAGAATTTCGAAATAGGAATTTTGTAACAACCCTAAAATGTTAGTAGAATTAAAAGAACTGGCAATATTTTTTATAATGATGTTTGTCACAAAATGTCTCTGATTATTATTCAAAGTATTAATCTTGGAAATGTTGACTTTGTAATGAGAGCTCTCTCTGCTGTTAAAATTCTGTAAATGTAATTTTCGACCAGGTCATTAACCAAGCTATCGATACCATCAAAATCAGCCGAGCTATTAAATTTAACCAGGCGAGCCACGAGTGGTTCGAGCCATCAGATGGGGTCACCCTAACGTATACATATTACATAATGCATATAAATATAAATGAAGCGCGAAATCGGGATTTTCAGGCACGATAACTATACACGTAAATAGAGAAGATATAAATTTATGATGCAAAAAAAATTGAGTCTTATAGCCGAATTTTATATCAGAGTTTTAAATTCTATAAAACAAGCTTTGAAAATATTCATAGCCAATGCTTTTGCTAAATAGGTTTCATATAAAAAATCTAAGCTATGAAGCTAATAATAAAATGAGCTGAAAATGACAAATTTATATACAGAATAAAAGTAAATTTTATACCCTTTCGAAGAGTTTTTGTTTTACTGTAGACTTCAGCAAACTGATTATACGGTCAATAACGCTAGGAGCATTGATGAAATGAACTCCTACTACTTTTGCACCATAACCTTTCTGAAAAAAATTTTATTATGAAAATATAAAATAGGTGTAGTTTATATTAGAAGTTTGAAAAAGTAAGCAAATTATAATTTAGCGTTCTAAACTGAAAAAGGTTCAAACTGAAGTGTTTGAAAGCTTCAACAATCTCAATTTGAGTCGTTTCAAATTTAAAAAATTGAAATATACGATATTTACGAATAAAGAATTGTAATCTATAAATAAAGGGTTTCAAATTAGAGTAATTTGATTTTGAGTAAATAAATTTTTGAAAATTTACCGTGGTAATCACTTCAAGTTTCTTCACAATGGATGGTGTCAAATGAAGGAGATGGTTCAATCGCATTCCTGAAAGGTCGTAAATGAAAATATCTCCTAAATAGATATCTTCCGAAGTTCTCGCGTCGGCCAGCATAAAAGTATACCTGAAATAAGAGAATACAAATATTATAAACTTTTAGCTTTAACTATATGTATAGTACCGTCGGCAATTGTCTACGCGGCTAGCATGAGCGGCACTAAAAATCGCTGCTGACTTTGAAGCATGATTTATAGTAAAAAAAGCGACAAACTTAAAAAAAAAAACTGTTATGAAGTTCATCAAATTCCGCGTCGAATGACTCCTAATAGAGATATTTTTGACTTTTCGAAAAGAATATATCACGTGAGAAGTTTTTTAAGAAAATTCAAGAATTTCTTGAATTTTGTACCCTAACTTCAACACGTGCTGTAGCTTGAAAAGCTTTTTGAAAAAAAAAAACTAAAATTGATAGGATATCATCTTTGAAATATTATCTTCAATTTAAATTAATAATACTTTAAAAATCTTTACTGGTTCCAAAGATATGACAAAAAATTTCCAAGCGTGTTTGTTTCGGGTTTGCGTCGGCGTTCACCGATGTCAACTATACGCAGAAACGCTTGGACATTTTAAATTAAAGACATTTTGCTTATAACATTCAATCCCGCCAAGTTCCATAATGTCTTATATGGGTTTTTTAAATTATTCAAAAAATGTGTATAGATTAATTTATAAAGAATGTTTCCTTTTACATTTGATTTTAAATAGTTTTTCCCAAATTAATTGCCAAGCTTCAATTTCACAAATATTTAGTTTTATTTGGGGAGGGTGGCGGAAGGCAAGGTGGGGAAGAAGTATCGATAGGGGAGAGGGTGACCTGGACGAGGGAGGCAGTTAGGAAAGGTACGCTTTGAAGGAGAGAAGGTGGAAAAAATGTGAGAGGATATGAAAGAGAAGGTGAAAGGGTGTGTACAAAAGAAGGTATTTAGAAAGAAGAAGAAAGGAATGTTGAAGCCGTGGTGGGATAGAGAATGTAAAAAGATGAAAAGGAAGGTGAGCAGGAAGTACAGGAAGTGGAAAGAGGGTAATGCGAAAAGGGAAGAGTACGTAGAAATGATGAAGGGGTTAAGATCGATGTGTAGGAAGAAAGAACAGGAAAAGGAGAAAGATCTGGAAGAGAAGTTAGGAAATGTTAAGACAGAGGGGGACGTCTGGAAGATAATAAATAGGTTTAGGAAGCGTAGAGTCGGGGTAAGCGAGAAGATAGGGAGTGAGGAGTGGAGGTTTTTACTTAAAGAATCAGTTCAGGGCTCAGATTCATGGAAGAAGGATGGTGGGAGAAGAAGAACGGGGAAGGCAGAGATGGAGGAGTTGAATGACAAGAAGATAGAGAAACAGATAAGAAAGTCAAAAAGGTCAAAAGCAGCAGGGCTGGATGAGAATGAAGAGAACGAAGTAGAGAACTAGAGATTTTTTTTTCTCTACTAAAGTAGAGAAGTAGAGAAAAGAAGTAGAGAAGTAGAGTAGAAAGTAGAGAAGAAGTTGAGAACGAAGCATGGCTGTTTAGTACACAAGAGGTTAGGGAGAGGCTGCACGAGGTAGTGAAGAAAGTATGGAGGGGGAGGAATTCCCAGGAGGTTGAAGAGAAGGGTTAATAGTGCCACTGTATAAGAAAGGATATAGGGATAGACTGGAAAATTATAAAGGGATTACGCTAATGAATACGGTGTATAAAGTATACGCGATGGTGTCGGCGGAGAGGCTGCAGAAGGATGTCAAGGGGAAAGGAATATTGCCGGAGACGCAGGCGGGCTGTAGGGCGGGTAGGAGTACTATAGACAATATCTACGTTCTGCAGAACGTGGTGGATAGAGAATTAGCGAAGAAGGGGTCGAGTGTGTACACGTTTTTTGTGGATCTCAAAGGCGCGTTTTCTTCGCTGGATAGGGGAAGGTTGTTGGATGCGATGGAGGATAGGGGAGTGGAGAGAGGCCTAATCGAGAGGGTAAGGGATATATATGAAGAGACCAAAGATAAGGTAAGAGGAGGGGAGGGGATTTCGGAGGGATTCTGGATGGATAGGGGGTTAAAGCAAGGGTGTCCGCTTAGCCCAACGCTTTTTGCGATTTTAATTGCGGATATGGAAAGTAAGCTGGAGGCCGGGGTTGTAGGAGGAGTCAGGATAGAAGGGGTTAGAATTTAGTCACTAGCATATGCAGATGACATAGAGTTGCTGGCAAGGAGCGAGGAGGCCTTAAAGGAGATGATGAAGAGGTTGAGAAGATACCTGGATAAAAACAGGTTAGAGCTGAATGCGGAAAAGTCCAAAATATGGTGTTCAATAAAGGAGGGGGAAGGGATAAGGAAAGGGCGAGGCGGTGCAGGAGGTAAAAGAGTTTGTATACCTGGGCTTCTTGTTTCGGAGGGATGGGGGAGTGGATGGCGACATAAAAGAAAGAGTGAGGAGGGAAAATGTGGTGATGAGGCAGGTGTGGGGGTTGGAGAAGAAGTTATTCGCAGATGATTTAGGAAGGAGAATGAAATTATTTGACTCACTAGTTATGAGTGTGCTATTGTAGGGAGTATAGATGTGGTGGTGATAGGAAAGTGAAGAGGTAAATAGGACACAGGAGAGGTATGTAAAGTGGACACTGGGGTTGACAAGGAACACGCCTAATTATATTGTCAGGAGGGAGACGGGGAGAACGAGTGTAGGGATTCTAGCGGGGATTCGGGCGTTTGAATATGAGGAACAATTTTTGGAAGAGGGGGGAAGTAAGCTGGTTAGGGAGTGTTGGTGGGAGGAGGAGAACCGGAGAAAGGGTGGGAAGATGGAGGTTGAAAGGGAAAGATATTTTAAAACGAATGGACTGCAGAGTGATGAAGTGAGAAGGATGCATGAGGAAGGAAGGCAGGTATATGAGTTGGTTAAGAATAATGGTATGGAGTGAGAGAAGCCAGCAGGGGAAGAGAGAATAAGAGAGTCAAGTTTTAACGGAAATTAGGTGTGGATTATGCCAAGGGCGAAAGCGCAATATTTATGTGAGAAAGGAGAGAAAGGAAGTCAGGAGCTTATAGTGAGGATGAGATGTGGGTGCATGAAGGGTTTTAATATGTTCTGGCTCTCTAAGAAAAAGAGGATGTGTGAACTGTGTGGGAAGGGGGATGCAAGAGTGGAGCACTGGTTGGGGGAGTGCGTAGAGGTGGAAAGGAGTGGGATAAGCATAGATGTATTGATGCATAAAAGGGGGGATAAAGGGGCAGTGGCATGGGTGAAGGGAATGTTGGGTAAGATGGAGAAGAAGAGAAGGAAGGAGGAAGAGAAATAGAGGAGGAAAGAGTTTCAATAGGAGAGGAAGTAGATATAAGTGATATGTAAATATTGTAAATAGTAGATAAGTGCGAGAGAGGAAGTAGGGACATGCAAGCGAGGCGAGGCGAAGCGAGGAAGGCAAGGCGATGAGAGCGTGCGGTCTTAGAGATAAGGCATGGATGGATGTTAGTTTTTAAGGGTTAGTTTCAAGAAAATTCTGTAAAAAATGGAAGTGTAAGCAAGTCAATTTTTTAAGGCCATCAGGCTGAAAAATAAACGTTTATCTATCTATTTAGTTTTTATTGGTAGATGTTTTGCATCTCAAAATTTTTTATTATTCTTTTATTCAACCCAATCTAACTTGAGAAATCATTATAGGTTTCCAAGAAGACTGAAAATTGCCAAGCGTTTCTGCGTTGGATTTTACTTGACGTTCCCCGCTGTCAACAGTGAGAGCGGTGATCGCCGAGAGTTTCTCATATTTTGTACCTTCGCTTCAACTTGTGCTGTATCTTAGGAAACGTATTGAAAAAACTGAAATTGACAGGACGTGATCTATAAAATCTTATTTTCAATTTAAGCCCATAAAACCTAAAACATCTTCATGGGTTCCCGAGATATAGCTAAAAAAGCCCAATCTTGTCTGCGTCGGGTTTCAGTCGGGGATCACCCATGCCAACTAGACGCCAAAACGCTTGGACATTTTTTATTAACATCACTCTCCTCATAACATTTGATCCTGCCAAGTTTTATCATGTCTTATATGGATTTTTGAAATTATTTTGAAAATGTGTATAGATAAATTTTTTTTTAAAGTTGCCTGCTACATTTTATTGTGAACAGTTCTTCCCAAATTAATTGCCAAGCTTTGATTTCAAAAATTTCATTAGCTTTCCAACGACCACGAACAAACTTGAAAATGAAGGAAAAGTCAACGAATTTGGTTGGCTAGGGAAAGTCAGGTTTTTAGAAAAAATTCAAAAGTCACTGAATTTCTCTAAGATGTACTTTCAGTAATTGACGGCCAGGATGCAAGAACCGGGCGAGCGCTCGAAACCGTGAAAAAGTATTGTCCAACAGTCTTCTGATATCCAAATTTTAAAGTTCAGAAAATTAAATTTTAAAAAATATGAACTTGTAGAGAATATTAAAATGGACCTTTTTGCTATTTAAAGTTTTTCTGCCCGATGTATATTTTTAATAATAAAATTGAAAAAGTGAGAAAATTTTTTTCCGAATTTCAATTATTTTTTGAAACATAAATCGTCCTTACTCAGACAAATATGATTGAAACTGTTTGAAATTTGGTATACACATGCATTATACCCTAGCGATACCTACAAGATGAAGAAAAAAGTCAAAACTGCCAATTGTTTAATAATAATTAATTGGAAATTGAGACCTGACGGTAAGCACGTTTTTTTACTTTCGGCAAAGAAAAGTATCGAGTGAACTTTAAAATTGAAACAAATTCCAGTGAGACGTTTGTTCATCACTATTGAAGGAAGATTTCTGGAAATTTTTAGATCAATTCATTAAAAATTGGCGGAAATATCCATTTTGTAAGAAAGTGCGCGACGCCGTCTACGACTCTCGTTAGCAGATTCAAACGCTTCTCAACGTTAGTAGTCTCGCCTGTACTCTCCTGTAAACATAAAGGACTCGTCTTTTCAATAATTAAACATTAAAAAACTTGCCCCTTCCCCAATTAATAGAAAATCGACTGCTTTATACATTTCGACATTTCGTTGTTTTCAGTGAATCAGCAAATAACTAAAAATAGAAAATTTTCTGCTTCGCCAGTTGTGCCACCCTTTACTTTGTTTTCTTCTTTTTTATAATAAGGGATGTAAACAAACCATCTAGTGTCTTTGTTTTGAAATTTTTATTATGAAAAGGACTCAGTGTCTCAAACTGTTTCGGAAGGTGCCGATCGCTCTCTGATTTTTTACATAAAACGGAATATATATTTTTTGTTCTGTTACCGTAAAACAGTATAATTAGACATTTCTAGTTATTTTTGAGTCTGTGAATTTCTAATACATAAAATATTAATTTACACTGATAATTAGATGTTTCAATACATTGATTAAAGAATGTATTATTGTTTATAGCCATTTTCTCTTAAAATACAGTTAGAAAGTCGCAGTTTTTTCTAAATTTTTCCGCTTTTAGTCTACTTTTAAATTATAGTGAGGTAATAATTAATTCGGAAAACCCAAGAGTTCTTCCAAGACTCAGTAATAATCTTTGGTTTTTCCCGTCTTTATGTCAAGAATTTTAATTGGTTTTTGGATTTCAAACCTCCTCTTTTCTCGGATTTTAATGCGCGTTTTGACAGCCAAAAATAAACAGTTATTATATTTCATATTTATGCTACTTGAAAATACTCGATTATTCTCATTTTGCTGTTCTTTATTTCAGTCTTTCTCATCTTTCGCATTTCTTACAACTATTTCTTGAAAGAATTTTTCGTAAAAATCCTTTTCAGACTGACTTAAATACTTTAACAAACATTTTACATCTTTCAGTTTTTCTTTAGTGATTCCGATGCTTTTCGGTTTAGGACACTCGAGTAGCTTGTCAAACTGACATGTCATTTGAAGTTGAAACTTTTTCGGAGTACCGTCATACTTTTCGTAAACTTCAACTGACATGTTCGGATTGTACACTATTTTTACCGTGTTTCGTATTTGAAAACCTTTCGGGGCCAGCTTTCCTACTTTTTCGAACGCGATATCAAAGTCTTTCATTGTGTCGAAATCGTCAATCATGATAAATTCCGGATTTTTCGCTGACCTGATCATTTTGATATATTCGATAGGTGTTTCGACTACTTGCTTATTACTCTTTTTCCGCCCGTACAGTCCAAAATTGCGGTCACACTGACAATAGGAATGACCTTTGACAGGGAACAAATGTTGAATTTCGAGCTGGAACCGGTTGGATAAAAGAGACATAAATGAAAAAAAAAGATAATTCTTGTTTTGTCCGCCACAACTATCCGAAAATAAAAATATTTTGTTGTAGCAATTTAACGCGAGCTCTTTTTCTATAACGTGCAAGAGAAAGTTACAAACAGTGCTGGCCCCCTTTTTGAATTTTCCTTCTAAAAATGTGAACATGTAACTTCGTTTTCCCCCATCATTAAAAACGTGGACATTGAAAACATGAAGCCAAAGTAAGCGTTTGTAAAATTGCTCGTTCGCGGGTATTTTCGGCAATGGCAAATTTTGTGAATAATCGAATTCCATGATCAAAACGTTTTTCTCGGACAACATCGAATTTCGAACTATTCGGTAATTAATTACGTCAGATTTGTGTTGTTCGTGCTCTATACTCGTAGTATTATTTTGTTCATTTTGAAAACATTCATTACAAACGTCTTTCTTTGGCTTCTGAAATGTGTAACTAACATTTTCATTGAAGTATCGCTTGTAGGTCGAGATACTTAATGGCATTGACTCGTTTCCCGTTTTTTTGAGATAAAATTCACGAAACAAATCGAACAAAATCTCGAATGTTAGTTCGGGATTATCGAAATACTTTAAAGAAGACGCGGTATATATATATATATATACATATATATATATATATATATATATATATGCGTTTCAGAACTTGGTACAGAATCACAATGCTCTTGAATCAGAACTTTCATTTCATCGGTTAATTTTAAGGGGTGATTTAAGTGCTTCCCACGTAAATCTCCTTGAGATTCGTTTCGCAGTACTTTTTTCTGAACAGTTTCCAAGCGCGATTTAGTAACTTGTGAATGATTTAACAGAAATTGCCGGCAAACCGTAGTTTCTCCAGAAATATCTTGGAATGCGTACGACCAACGATTGATTTCCTTTTGGTTTGATTCCGATCCAGATTCCGCAGAACGTTTCAAAGTCATCGCTGATTCCAATTTAACATTTTGAACTTCATACCCGCCGCTTGTCCAAAATTTGTCAAAATACAGCCGTTGACGATCTTCGGACACATCTTCGAAACACTTCTTGGGGCAGCAATTTTGAACGCCAGTGAATACTTTTGCTGCAACAATTTCTCCTGAGATAGATGAGTACTCTTTTCCCTGAAGCGAAAAACGATTTCTCAATAAAAATAAGGCCATAAAACGAAGTTTGATATAAAGAGTGTTGAAAAAAAACCTGGTTGCGTGAAGTTTTGTTGATATTTCGTTTCCACGATTTTTCATCTCTCGAACGTTTGCGGGTTGATTTCTTTGACGCACTTTTATCACTTCTTTTGCGTTTTCTCTCCATTTTCACACGGCGTTTGAATACAAACGAAGAAAAATGTTTTTGGAAAAAAACCGAAATTCTATAGCACAATTTGAAATAACGTGATTGCGACTGCAGAGGAACGACTTTCTTTTCAACGAGAAACAATGAAATATAATGAATTTTCATTTTTGCCTGTCTAA
The DNA here is from genome assembly GCA_932195095.1 of Andricus curvator. Lineage (NCBI taxonomy): Eukaryota > Metazoa > Arthropoda > Insecta > Hymenoptera > Cynipidae > Andricus > Andricus curvator. The sequence goes on from CAKNYM010049104.1 coordinate 75,114, forward strand.
ACGCACATTAAATTCCGAGAAAAGAGGAGGTTTGAAAATCAAAACAAAGACACTAGACGATTTGTTTACATTCCTCATTACAAAAAAGAAGAAAACAAAGTAAAGGGTGGAACAACTTGCGAAGCACAAATTTGTCTATTTTTAGTTATATGCTAATTCACTGAAAACAACGAAATGCCGAAAAGTATAAAGCAATCGATTTTCTATCAATTGGGGAGGGGGCAAGTTTTTAAATGTTTAATTATTGAAAAGATGAGTCCTTTATGTTTATAGGAGAGTACAGGCAAAACTACTAACGTTGAGAAGTCGTAGACGGCGTCTGGTACTTTCTTAAAAAATGGATATTTCCGCCAATTTTCAATAAATTGATCTAAAAATTTCCAGAAATCTTCCTTCAATAGTGAGGAACAAATGTCTCACTGGAAGTTGTTTCAATTTTAAATTTCACTCGATACTTTTCTTTGCCGAAACTAAAAAAACGTGCTTACCGTCAGGTCTCAATTTCCAATTAATTATTATTAAACAATTGGCAGTTTTGACTTTTTTCTTCATCTTGTAGGTATCGCTAGGGTATAATGCATGTGTATACCAAATTTCAAACAGTTTCAATCATATTTGTCTGGGTAAGGACGATTTATGTTTCAAAAAATAATTGAAATTCGGAAAAACTTGTTCTCACTTTTTCAATTTTATTATTAAAAATATACATCGGACAGAAAAACTCTAAATAGCAAAAATGTCCATTTTAATATTCTCTACAAGTTCATATTTTTTAAAATTTAATTTTTTGAACTTTAAAATTTGGATATCAGAAGACTGTTGGACAATACTTTTTCACGGTTTCGAGCGCTCGCCCGGTTCTTGCATCCTGGCCTTCAATTATTAAGAATCATCAAGTCTGCCACACTTTTTCGTCACTTTTTTAAGATAAAGTTACTGAAGTGTCTTTTCTGAATAAAAAGATTGTTTTATTCTTTTGAAATATTTTAGGATATTTTGAAAGAAACTAAGAAATTTTTTATACATTTCCATCATTTGAAAGTATTTCAAAACATTTTAGAGAATTTAGGGTATTTTGGAAAATTCCAAGGAATCTTTCAGGGCTTTCAAAAGTTTCAAGGACTTTCAAAAGATTTCACAGGTTTTTAAATATTTTAGGGTATTTTTAAAAATTTGCCAGGAATTTTATGAAGGTTTTAATAATTTGAAGGGATTTCAAAGAATTTTTAAGATTTTAAAGTACTTTCAAAAATTTCAAGAAATTTTCAAGAGCTTTGAAAGGTTTTAAAAGGTTTCGAATGATTAAAATTATTTAAGGGTATTTTAAGAGATTCTAAGAAATTTTGAATAGTTTTCAATCACTTGAAGGGATTTCAGAACATTTTTAAGAATTAAGGGTATTTTGAAAAATTTAAAGGAATTTTCATGGGATTTCAACAAATTTCGAAGGATACGAAATACTTTAGGAAATTTGAAAAGATTCCAAGAAATTTTTGAATGATTGTAATAATTTGAAGGAATTCTAAAGGATTTTAACGTTTTGAGAATATTTTCAAAAATACCAAGAAACCATTTAGAGATTTAAAAAGTTTCAAAAGGTTTCGTAAAATTTTGAATGACTATATATGGCTATAATAAGTAAATTTAAAAAAATTTTTTAAATAATAAACTATAATAAATAAATGACTATATATTTTAGGTTATTTTGAAATTTTCCAAGCAATTTTTGATAGATTCCAATCATTTGAAGATATTCTGAAGAATTTTAAAGATTATAGGGTATTTTAAAAAATTCTAGGAAAGTTTTAAAAGCTTTGCAAATTTTTCAAAGATTTCGGAAAATCTCAAAGAATTATAAATATTTTACTTTATTTCAAAAGTTTCCAAAGAATTTTTAACAGATTTCAATAATTTAGAGGTATTTAAAAGGATTTTATATATTTAGGGTATTTTCAATAATTCCAAAAAACTTTCAAGAGCTTTAAAACATGTCAAGGGATTTCAAAATATTTCAAGGGATTTGAAATATTTTATGGGTTTTAAAAGATCCTCAAGAATTTTCAATTAATTTCAGAAATTTATTGGGTTTCTAAAAGATTTAAAATATTTAGGGCATTTTTAAAGATGTCAAGACTTTTGCAAGTGATTTCAAAAGTTTTATAATGACTTGGCACTTAAAAACAAAGCAAAACAAAACTTTCAAACTTTTTTTTAAAAACTCAAAAAAAAAATTATTTTCAATAATTTGAATGTATTCCAAAGGATTTTAAAGATTTCCGGGTGTTTTGAAAACTTTCAAGTAATTTTAAAGAGCTTCAAAAAGTTTCAAAGAATTTCAAACGCTTTTGAAGAATTTGAATTATTTTAGGGTATTTTCAAAGGATCCAAGGGATTTCCAAGAGCTTTAAACAGTTTCAAGAAATTTCAAAAGATTTCAAAGGATTTCGATTGTTCAGGGGAATTTTAAAAGATTCCAAGGAATTTTTAATTTATTTCAATAATTTAAAGGAATTTTAAATTATTTGAAACATTTTAGGGTATTTTAAGTATTCTAACGAATTTTTACGAGCTTTAACAAATTGCAAGGGATTTTAAATGATTGCAAAAGAGTTGAAATATTTTCCATTTTTTTTTTAAATTCCAACGAATTTTCAAGGGCTCTGAAAAAATTCAAAATATTTCAAAAAATGTGAAATATTTTTAAACATTTTTCAAAGATTTCAAGGAAGGATTTTGACAGGACCTTCAAGGTTTTAGAATATTTTAAAAGATTCCAAGATATTTTACCAGATTTACGAGAATTTCATTTAGTTGAAGGGATTTCAAAAACTCTAAAGGTATTTTAATATATTTTCCAGAATTTTAAGAAATATCATCAGATTTCAAAGAATTAATTCACAAAAATTGAGGAATTTTGTAGGATTTCAAAGATTTAGAAAAATTGAAGGCATTACCAAAGATTTAAAATTTTTTTAAAGATTTCAGGATATTTTAAAATATTCTAAGGAATCTTGAATGATATCAATAATTTGAAGTGATTTCAAAGTATTTAAAACATTTCAGAGTATTAAAAAATATTAAAAAAGCGCAAAAAAATTTCAAAAGATTTTAAAGTATCGTAAAGTATTTAAAATATCTGAAAGTGTTTTAAATCGATTTTAATAATTTGAAGTAATTCCAAAGGATTTGAAGAATTTCAGGATATTTGAGAAGATTCCGAGGAATTTTCAAAATCTTAAAAAAATTTTAAGTGATTTCAAATGATTTTTAAGGTTTTTAAGTAATTGAGGGGTATTTTCAAAAATTCCAAAAAATTTTCAAGAGCTATACAAAATTTCAAGGGATTTAAAAATATTTTAAAGGATTTTAAATATTCTAGAGTATTAAAAAAATTCTGAAGTATTTCCAATTAATTTCAGTAATTCATTAGGATTTTAAAAGATTTTAAGGTATTTTAAAATATTTCAAGACATGTTCAAGAGATATACATTTTCTAAAGAGATTTCAAAAGTTGTCAACTGATTAGAAACATTTTTAGGTGGTTTTAAAGGATTCAACAAAATATTTAATTAATTTCATAATTTGATGGGCTTTCGAACGATTAAATATTTTAGGACTTTTAGAGCATTTTAAAAGACTCGAAGGCATTTTTCAAAGATTTGAAAAATTTCAAGGGATTTTCAAGGATTTTAAAAATTTTAGAAAATTTGACAAAATTTTTATGCGGTTATGAAGAATGTTAGAAGATATTAAACGCTTTGACAGAACAGAAGGTTTTAAGATATTTTAAAAGATTACAAAGGATTTTATAAGATTTACAAGGATTTCAATTATTTTCCGGGATTTTAAAGAATTTATTCACATGAACTGAAAAATTTTTAAGGGGTTCAAAAATTTAGAGATTTTCAAATATTTTTATTATTTAATTGATATTAATTTGGAATTCATCTGAAATTCTTAATAATTTACCCTGAATTCTTTTGAATTCATCTTGAAATCTTTTAAACTCTCTATGCATTCTTAGACATTTGATCAGATTCTTTTGAATTCTCATGAATTTTCCTAAACTCATTTTAAATGTACTGATTTCGCGGACCTTTTTCTTATTTTTTCTTTGTTTATAATTCACTTGAATTTTTTTTATTTCAAAATAGGTCACTTTTTCAAGTAAATTAGTCCATGACAGCTATGAGAATAATTAATTAAAAATTCATAAATCTAAATTTAGAAGTGTTTTATTCAATTTATAAAAGATTCTGTATTGAAAATGTTACAAGATTAGAATTTTGGTCTTTAAATATTAATGGTCAGGGAAAATGAAAAATTAGGGCAAACTCTGGGAATTTTGAAAATGAAGCTTTGCGGCCAGTCTGATTTTTCGAATATTATAATATTCACGATATTTGTTAATAAACATTTTTCAACTTACTTGTGAAAATCCCAAATATTGATTTCCGAGTCGTCTTGGCGCCGAACTTTTATAATGGTGACTCGATTTTTCTCTGGTGTTAATTTCGGCAGGATAGCAATACACCTGTTAATTATTGTCAATAATAATAACAGTTAATTATTTTAATTAATTTATTAATTTAATTAATTAATTTATCAATTTAATTTATTTATTTATTAATTATTGAAAAAAGATCTACTCCTATCGCTCCGCTGGGAGTCGAACCACAGAACATCTGATTTCCGGTCAGGTGCTTTCCCATTAAGCTACTAGAGAGATCGAGAGAAGAAACCTTTTTCAGAAATACACGCATTATTATGCTAGATGGTACAAAGTAAAATTTATCAAGGAATCTGTATTATCATCAGAGAATAACAGAAATTTGTATCGTCTTTTCAGACTAGATAGAGCTATGAATTAAAAATTATTTTGATTAATTTTTTCTGAAAAAAGATCTTCTCGTTTCGCTCCGCTGGGAGTCGAACCACAGAACTTCTGATTTTCGGTCAGGTGCTTATCCATTAAGCTACTAGAGAGATCGAGAGAAGAAAACTTTTTCAGAAGAATTGATAATCTGAGTCGCTTTATTATAAGCAGGTCATTAATTGAAGCATGAGCTCATTATGAAAAAGTAATATTATGCAAAAATATTTCATACGGAAGTGATCATAAGTATTCCGCATTTATAATGAGTAGAGCCACTTCGTTCTATAAAAGTAAACTTCTTCCTTACTAAAAAAAATAATTAAATCTCTACGCTTTCAATAAACCTCTAGTATAGAAAAGTAAAGCATAGGATGCAAAATAAAAAAATTAATTTTTCAATTTTTCAAACGCTACCCACTGATTTTTCTCTTTTTGGTTTGTTTAGAGATTTCAATAGGTCGTTTTAGGTCCAAAAATTAAGTTTCTCAATTTTCGATTTATAAAAAAAAAATTGTTGGGAAAAACGTTTTTTCCCCCTAGCAAGTATTTGTTATATTTTATTTAATAATATAAAATTTGTTCTGAAAAAATCTTAAATTTTTTGCACCTTGAATTTCGAAATACACATTTTTTTTACTTTAAAAATTCCTACAGTAATTTAAAATGTATTTTGTGACTAAAATTGACTAAAAGTGACTGAAGGGCATTAAAGATGCAACTAATGTTCTTTTGAATTCAAAAGAAATCAAAAGAATTATATAAAATTCATAAGAATTCCAGGTGAATTTAAACTAATGTAGAATAAATTCATAAGAATTCAAAATGAATTCAAAACAAGTCAAATGAAATTCAAAAGAATTCAAATGATTGGGAAAAAATACAAAAAAACATTTCAGTAAATTGGTAGTGAATTTAGAAGAATGCAAAGGAATTAAAGAGACTTTGATTAAATTTATAAGAATTTGAGTGAATTGAAAACAATTTAAAAATATTTTCAAAATTCATTGAATTCATTAACTTCAGAGTGAATTAAGAAAAATTCAAGGGAATCTAAAGGAATTTGATGCAATATCTAAGAATTCAAGTTAAGTTCAAAAGACTTCAGGGTGGATGAAATAAAATTAAAATGAATCATTAAAGCAAGCTGAATTGAGGGAATTCAAGAAAATTCGATTGAATTTAAAGTGATTCAGACGAACTAAAAGGAATTCAGAATAAATTAATAAGAATTCAGGATGAATTCTAAATAGTTTAGAATTAATTGCAAAGAAATATTGAAATCAAAGAACTAAATTGAAGAAAAATAAAAAGGGGAATGAGGAGAATTCGACAAAATTCATAAGAATTTAATGTGAAAAAAAGTTCAAGTGAACTGAAAACAATATAAAAATATTAACAAAATTCCTCGAATTCATTAACTTTGGGTGAAGTTAGAAAAATATAACAAACAATGAGTTTAATAAAATTCGAGTGAATGAAGATGAATAAAAGGAAAATGAGGAGAATTCGACGATATTCGTAAAAATTCAAGGTAAATTAAAAAAAAATCAATTGAACTGAAAACAATTTAAAAATATGAACAAAATTAATTCAATTCATTAAATGCCTAAGCATTCAAGGTGAGTTCAAAAGTGTAATATAAAATAAATCAAGTGAATTTCAAAGGATTCAGAAGAATTTGATAGAATTCAGAAAAAATTATTAAGAATTCAGGCTGAATTCGAAATGAATTCAAATGAATTACGAAAAATTGTAAAAATTCAATAATTAAATAAATTCATAAAAATTTGAGTGCATTAAAAAAAAATTTAAGTAAATTAAAAAAAATCCAAAATATTACTAAAATTAATTAAATTCTTAACTTTGATGTGAATTCAGAAAAAAAATCAAAAGAATTTGATGAAATTCCTAAGAGTTCATGGAGAGTTTGAAAAACTTCAGGGTGAATTAAAAGAAACTGAAAAAAATCCATTGAATTGAGTTGAATCAAGTAAACTTAAAAGAAATCAATTAAATTACAAAGAACTCAAAAGAATTCAGGATTAATTATTTAAAATTTACAATAGATTCCAAATAGTTTCAAATGAATGGCAAAAAAATCCAAAATATTTAATTCATTTTAGTAAAACTGGACTAAATTCAGAAGAATTTAAGAAACTTTAAGTTAAAAGTCTTCAGGGTAAATGGGGAAATTTTTAGTCTAAAAAAGATCCATTAAATTCAGTAGATTTCAAGGAAATTAAAAAAAATGCAGGGTGAATTATAAAGAATTCAAAGGAATTGAATAGAATTCAAAGATCATGAAAGTCTTTAAACTATAAACGAGTCTATTTTTTGTGTATTTTGAAATTTAAAATATTCTGCTTCACTCGGTATAAATATTTTAAATTTATTCATTATGCAAATAATTTATTTGTATCTTATAAGAAATCCTGTAAATATTATACCAGGAAAAAAGTTGAATTGATTTAAATAAAGTTAATATTCAATTACAATTTTAAAAAATGCGAATAAAAAGAATTGGCAAAAAATGCTGGCAGCAGGAATTGAGCCCGGACTTTCCGGTAACAAATTCGAAGCAAAATTTTGAAGGCTATAGATTCCCCTTGTGATAAAATTCATTTTCAGACCTAAAGTAGCCTAGCTGAATATCTAAAAAAATGTTTGAAAATAAAAATAAAATTATGGCAGAATTCTTTTGCAAAAAAAAAATAAATTTAGGGCAGCCTAGTACAGTACTCACACGTAATTAAGAAATTCAGCGTTGACTATTGAAACAGGATCTCTATTGGCGAAAACTTCAGGTATAAGGCGCCTTAAAGTATAGTGCATATCTACTAGTTCCTTTGCTCGTTCTAGACTCATTTTTGAGTTCAGTAGAAACCATTCCAATTTACTGTCAGGTATCTCTACAAAATAGACAGAATTTAATTTTGGAATCATGAGAAATGACTTATTCATTGAGGAAATTTAAAGAATGTATACTACAGTCGGGAATTACCTACACGGCTAGCGAAAAAGGTACTAAAATGATCCCTCATAGAGACATATTTGATCTTTTGAAGTGAATATACTATGTGAGAAGTTTTAAAAAAATTCAAGAATTTCTCGAAATCATCTTTAATTCAAGCTGATAACACTTCAAAAATCTTCACGCGTTTCCAAGATATGATAAAAAAATTTCCAAGCGTGCGTCGTGTTTCAGTCGGCGATTACCGCTGTCTGCCGCGAAAGCTGTGATCGCCGAGAATTTCTCAGATTTTGTACCTTAGTCTCGTTGAAATTGACTGAAATTGACAGGACATGATCTTTGAAATCTTATCTTTAATTTAAGCCGATAACACTTCAAAAATATTTACGCCTTTTTAAGACATGGTAACAAATTTTCAAGCATGTCTGCTTCGGGTTTCAGTAGGCGATCACTGCTGGCGGTCGCGAGAGCGGTGATTGCCGAATATTTCTGAGGTTTTGTATCCTAACTTCAACTCATGCTGTCACTTAGCAAACTTGTTGAAAAAACTGTAATTGACAGAATGTAATTTATGAAATCTCAACTTTAATTTAAGCTGATAATACTTCAAAAACCTTCACGCGTTTCCAAGATATAACAAATTTCCAAGCGTATATGCGTCGAGTTCCAGTAGGCGATCACCGCTGTCGGCCATGAGAGCGGTGATTGCCGAGAATTTTAGATTTTGTACCTTAACTTCAACTCATGCTGTAACTTAGGAAACTTGTTGAACAAAAGGAAATTGACATGACGTAATCTTTGAAATCTTATATTTTAATTATGGCCGATAATACTTCAAAAATCTTCACGTGTTTCCATGATATGATAACAAATTTCCAAGCGTGTCTGCGTCGGGTTTAAGTAGGCGATTACCGCTGTCGGCCACGAGAGCGGTGATTGCCGAATATTTCTAAGATTTTGTACCTTAATTTCAACTCCTGCTGTCACTTAGCAAACTTGTTGGAAAAAAAATGAAATTGACAGGACGTTATCTTTGTTTCCTTATATTTAATTTAAGCCGATAACACTACAAAAATCTTCACGCGTTTTCAAGATATGATAACAAATTTCCAAGCGTGTCTGCTTCAGGTTTCAGTAGGCCATCACCGCTGTCGGCCATGAGAGCGGTGACTGCCGAGAATGTTATATTTTATACCTCAACTTCAACTCGTGCAGTAACTTAGGAAACATGTTTTAAAAAAACTGAAATTGACACGATGTTTTCTTTGAAACCTTATCTTTAATTTGAGCTGATAATAGTTGAAAAATCTCCACGCGTTTCTGAAATACAACAAATTGTCAAGCGTATATGCGTCAGGTTCCAGTAGGCGATCACCGCTGTCGGCCATGAGAGCGGTGATTGCCGAGAATTTCAGATTTTGTACCTTCACTTCAACTCGTGCTGTAACTTAGGAAGCTTGTTGAAAAAAACTGAAACTGACGGGACGTAATCTTTGAAACCTTATCTTTAATTTAGGCTTTCAATACTTTGAAAATCTTCATGCGCTTCCAAAGTATGATAACATATTTCCAAGCATGTCTGCGTCGGGTTTCAGTAGGCGATCACCGCTGCCGGCCGCGAGAGCGGTGATTCCCGAGAAGTTGAGATTCCATACCTTAACTTCAACTCGTGCTGTAACTTAGGAAACTTGTGGGAAAAACCTGAAATTGACAGGACGTAATCTTTGTAACCTTATCTTTAATTTAAGCTGATAATACTTCAAAAATCTTCACGCGTTTTCAAGATATGACAAAAAATGCCCAAGCGTGTCTGCGCTGGGTTTCAGTCGGCGATTACCGCTGCACAGTGGGAAGAAAATGACTTTTTTGGTTCAAAATAATGTGCAGCCCACATATATTGACCGATTTGAACAAAAAAAATTTGAAAAAAAAGCTGATAAGATTTCTAAGAGTATTGTTCTGCCAGATTTTTGAATTAGGATTTCAATTTTTTTATAAATAAACAAATATGACGAAAAAAATGGCCATTTTTTCTATGTGACGTTCCCGGTGTTCGTCAATAAGAAGAAAATTATTGAAATCGCCTAAGTTCCATACAGTAACATTAGAGCAAGATGTTTCATTATGATACAATAATCAAAAAAGATTTTTATAAACAAATTATTCGTTGAAAATATGTTTTCAACGATTTTCCATAATTATACGTTTTTCAAGTTATATTGCAAGAAATTTGAATAGAAACAATATTATATTGGTAAAATTTTCTCTTATGATTATAATGTTTTATATTATAAACAAATTTAATGAACAAATGCAGTAATCAGGCATTTTTTGATAGAAAAATTGGTTTTTTTCGATGTTAATTTTTTTAAATTGGAACTTCATGATAATTTTAGAAAAATTGATAATTTGTTGATTAATATTATGATTAAAAAAGAAAAATCAATAAACAAATGCATCTTTGAAACCTCATCATTAATTTAAGCTGATAATACTTCAAAAATCTTTACGCGTTTCCAAGATATAACAAATTTCCAATCGTGTATGCATCGGGTTTGAGTGCGATCACCGCTGTCGGCCATAAGAGCGGTGATTGCCGAGAATGTAAGATTTTGTACCTTAACTTCAACTCGCGCTGTAACTTAGGGAACTTGTTGAAAAAAAATTAAATTGACAGGATGTTATCTTTGAAATCTTATCTTTAATTTAGGCTGATAATTCTTGAAAAATCTTCACGCGTTTCCAAGATATGACAAAATCCAAACGTGTCTGTGTCGGGTTGCGGTAGGCGATCACCGCTGTCGGTGCGCCTGGCTCATTACGCTGACTGAAATCCGACGCAGAGACGCTCGGAATTTTTTTGTTATATCTCGGAAATCCAATAAATTTTTTAAAATTTTATTGGCTTCTATTGAATATAAGACTTTAAAGACTGTGTTCTGTAAATTGCAGATTTTTACCATAACCTTTCTAGGTCATGTCATGAGTTGAAGTCAAGGTGCTAATTTCTAGAAAATCTTGCATTTTTCCACACTTCTCACGACATTTTCTTTAAGAAGTCAAAAATAGCTAGCTGTGTAGATAATTCTAAACGGTAGTTCAATTCAAATTTTCTTTGAAAAAAATTGATTAATGAGATATAAATGTAGAGATCGAACCTTGAGGAAGATATGGACTTGCTATCAGCCACTCCCGTAGTTTTTCACGCAGTTCGACCAGATCCTCATAATTTTTTTCTAAAGCGAGGCACCTTTCCTCTATTGTACATAATTCCAAAAGTGAATCCATCCTTCTATATCATTGAAAATTTTTATTACAGTGTCTACTAGGGTGGTCCGAAAATGCATTGGATTTTTTGTTGTCATGCATATCCCACCAAATTTGTTCGGATCCATAAAAAAATGCGTTTTTTTAAAAACATTGATATTGAGCGATTCCATTAACCTCATGAACTTGAATACGTATTTCCCATAAGAAAAAAAAAGACATTTTTGCAAATTTAATTCAGAATCGTTAATATTGGGTGTACTGAATTAAACTTGAACATTAATCTTCACAATAATCCACATAATATGATTCAAACATTATTTTTTCACTTTCATCAGTCTGTTTTATGGGGTCCCAAAAGAACCCCATAAGTAAAAAATTTTTTTCTGCGAGTTTTTGGCGCTAATTATTATTTTTTTGCGGTTTCTGTTAGTACAGATTGTTTCTAATACATGCTATATTAATTTGCACTGATAATATGAAGTTTAAATGAATTGTTTAAACAATTTATTATTGCTTATAGCAATTTTCTCTTAGAATACAGTGAGAAAGTCGCTGTTTTCTTGTGAATTTTTAATGTTGCTCTCAAATTTAAATTAAAGAGAGGCAATAATCAATTAAAGTTAAAAAAATATGATTTTTTCAACAATGTAGTTTTAATTTTTCATGTTAAAGAATATTTTCTTTGAATAATGCTAGAGAGTCGCGGTTCTTCCTAAAATTTGTAAATGTTTGTCGACTTTTCACTTAGAGAGAAGGAATAATTAATTATCTTTAACAAACAAAATTATTCAAACAAATTATTATTGTTTATCTTCTAATATAGTAATCCTAGAGAGTTGCGGTTTTTTATAACACTTTCACCCTTTCTTTCACTTTTTAATTATAAAACAATTATGAATTTACATCACAGAGAATAAATTTTTAAATAGTATTCCATTTTTTCGGAATAACGTATTTTTTTCTTTTGCTAGTGTTTTTGAAATAATAATTTAAAAACGAACTCTGATGTTTATTTAATTTTTTTTCACAACTAAAATGAAGAAAGAAAGTTTGTTAAATTTCATTTATTATTACCTCTCTTTTAGTGAAAAGTGGACAAAAAGTTGAAAATTTCAGAAAAAACTGCCATTTTCTAGCATTATACAAAGAACATATTATTAAAAATAATAATAAATGATTTTAAAAATGACGTTTGCTAAAATTTCCAAATAAGTAATTTTATTTAATGATGAAATCAATTTCTAAATGTTTCTAAATATCATTAATGAAAGAGTACTGGTAAAAAAAATTAACAGTGACGACAATACAATTTCTTGGAAAATTTTAAATTATTTAGGTTTCATTTTGAAGGATTAATTTCAATAAAAACGAAAGGGAAGAAAAAGTAAGTTATTTTGAAAGATATTTAGAATTTTTGAAAAGATTTGAAAATAATACAAATCTTGCGAAGATTTAAAAAAATCTCAAACAAAGCGTAAATTTTTTAAAATTTTGAAAAGAAAATAATTTTGTTAAGGTTTCAATAAAATAAAAGACTTTTCTTAAGATTTCTGGGAAAATTTTAAATAATTCTTTATTTTCAAAAATTAATTTTTAAAGAAAATTTCTAAAAATGTCGAAAAAAATCTGAAAGATTTTAAGGCAATTTTTTTAATTCAGAAAGATTTTGTTAAAGTTGAAGAATAATTTGAATCAGTTTAAGATATTTTTGAAAATTCATCTCATTTGGTAAAAATTTGATCTTATTTGGTAGAAAATTAATCTTTTTGATTTAAAATTAATCTCTTTTGGTTAAGGATTTAACTACTTTCGATTTAAAATTAAAATCCTTTGGACTTGAAATATCAACTGTTAAATTTTTCTTTGAAAATTCAGCTTTTTTGAAAATTGAACTGCTTTGCTAAAAATTCATTTTGCTGTAACTACTTTGTTGAAAATTCGTGTATTTTTGTGGCGAATTAATCTTCTTGGTAAAAAATTCATCTAATTGGTTGATGATTCAAGCATTTGGTTGAAAATTAACATTTTTATTTATTTGAATTTTCTCAAGAATCTCAGGAAAATTATATTTATATAACTTTTCAAAAACAAACTAACAAAACATTTTTCCTTGTTCTCAGAACTCAGAGTTTAATTTTAGTTTGAATTTAAGTTTTCAAAAACTTTGAACAAATTAATATTTATTTGAAATTGTTATTTTGTATTATTAATTATTTTTTCTTCAACCAAGAAACTATTTTTTAATTAAGCTTGATTAAAAATAAACTTTTGCGGAAAATTAATCTCCTTGGTAAAAAATTCATCTCATTGGTTGATAATTTAACCATTTGGTTTAAATTGAACTTTTTCGTTGAATTTTCATATTTTCGGGTTGAAAATTAACATTTTTATGAAATTTTTATTTATTAATTGAATTTTCTCAAGAATCTCAGGAAAATTATATTTATATAACTTTTCAAAAACAAACTAACAAAACATATTTCCTTGTTCTCAGAACTCAAAGTTTAATTTTAGTTTGAATTTAAGTTTTCAAAAATTTTTAACAAATGAATAATTATTTAAAATAGTTATTTTGTAATTATAATAATTTTTTCTTTAAACAAGAAACAATTTTTGAATTTAGCCTAATTAAAAATAAACAAAATAATTTTTAATAATGAATTTTTAATTAGTAAATTGGTACAAGCACGTAATAAAACACCTTTCCTCTCAGTTTGAGCATAAACTTTTTCGTTGAAAATTCATATTTTCAGGTTAAAAATTCACATTTTCATTTATTTATTTGAATTTTGTCAAGAATCTTAGGAAAATTATATTTATATAACTTGAAAAACAAACTAACAAAACATATTTCCTTGTTCTCAGAACTTAGATTTTAGTTTGAGTTTGAATTTAAGTTTTCAAAAACTTTCAAAAATTGAATAGCTACTTAAAATTGTTATTTTGTATTAATAATAATATTTTCTTTAACCAAGAAACTATTTTTTAATTTAGCTTGATTAAAAACAATCGTCATAATTTTTAATAATGAGTTCTTAATTACTATATTGGTACAAGCATGTAATATAACACCTTTCCTCTTAGTTTGAGCATCAACTTTTTTGTTTAAAATTCATATTTTCGGATTGAAAATTAACATTTTTATGACACTTTTGTTTATTTATTTAAATTTTCTAAAGAATCTCAGGAAAATTTTGTTTATGTAACATAAAAAACAAACTAAGAAAACATATTTCCTTGTTCTCAAAACGCAGAGTTTAATTTTAATTTGAATGTAAGCTTTCAAAAACTTTGAACAAATGAATAGTTATTTAAAATTGTTATTTTGTATTCATAATTTTTTTTCCTTCAACCAAGAAACTATTTTTTAATTTCGCTCGATTAAAAATAAGCTTCATAATTTTTAATAATGAGTTCTTAATTACTATATTGGTACAAGCATGTATTATAACACGTTTTCTCTTAGTTTTAGCATCAACTTTTTTGTTTAAAATTCATATTTTCGGGTTGAAAATTAACATTTTAATGACATTTTTGTTTATTTATTTGAATTTTCTCAAGAATCTCAGGAAAATTATATTTATATAACTTGAAAAGCAAACTAACAAAGCATATTTCCTTTTTCTCAGAACTCAGAGTTTAATTTTAGTTTGAATTTGTTTTTAAAAGCTTTGAACAAACGAGTATTTATTTAAAATTTTTATTTTGTATTAATAATTTTTCTTTCTTCAACCAAGAAACTATTTTTTCATTTTGCTCGATTAAAAATAAGCTTCATAATTTTTAATAATGAGTTCTTAATTACTATATTGGTACAAGCATGTATTATAACACGTTTTCTCTTAGTTTTAGCATCAACTTTTTTGTTTAAAATTCATATTTTCGGGTTGAAAATCAACATTTTAATGACATTTTTGTTTATTTATTTGAATTTTCTCAAGAATCTCAGGAAAATTATATTTATATAACTTGAAAAGCAAACTAACAAAGCATATTTCCTTGTTCTCAAAACGCAGAGTTTAATTTTAGTTTGAATTTGTTTTCAAAAGCTTTGAACAAATTAATAGTTATTCAAAATTTTTATTTTGTATTAATAATTTTTTTTTCTTCAACCAATAAACTATTTTTTAATTTAGCTTGATTGAAAATAAGCTTCATAATTTTTAATAATGAGTTCTTAATTACTATATTGGTACAAGCATGTAATATGACACCTTCCCTCTTAGTTTGAGCATAAACTATTCATGGCAATAGAAATGTTCATTTTCATTCTGATTCCAATTCACATATAAATTGAAAAAAGCGATCACAAATAAAAGTAAAACTTTATCCACAAAGTTTCTTTGGTGTACCACTGAAGGTCAATTTTTCACTCGAGCAGCCACTGAAAACTGTAAGTTCACTTACACACCTTTTTGTTTTGAAACACGGTGCACAGTTGAGTATCAAAGTTCTGGTTCAAGTATCATCGAGGTAGTTTCTTCGCCGAGTTTCCAACAAGACTGTCCGTTCTAGACCCAAGTTTCTTCTTCTTGTATTAAGCGAAAGGATTGCACTACATGCGCAGGTTTCAAGCTGAACGAGTACGAATTCAATTCACGCTGAAAATTATCGGGTGCGTGATAAAGATTTTAATCTGATTTTAACCGTAACTGCACTACCGTCGGAAATTATCTACACGGCTAGCGCGTGCGGTACTAAAAATCACTGCTGACATTCAGACATGATTAATATTAAAAAAAGCTGCTTTGTATTTCTCCCACATTTGTGCACACACCTTTCAAAATGAATGGTCAAAGTATCAACAACTGTAATTTGGTGATTGTGAATTCTCTTTTGTTAACACAGAAAAAACAGAAGATAAACTTTACATCGATTTCCGATGAAAGTTTCGCTGCAACAAAAATTAACCTTGTCGAATAATCTTTACATGAAATTAAGATAATTCCGTGTTTTTAAACCATCTCGGAATAATTTGTCAGTTGTTTGTCAGTAAAAAAGCGTCTTCTGCTATGTAGTTCACAGCAGTGCAAAGAACAGTGTGAAGTATGGATGGAATTGGTCTGGAAATCAGGACACGAGATTTTTAAAAACATTGCACTTATTACCATTCTATTTTAAAAATAATTGCACTTATCGCGGACGAATGGTTATATATTTGTGATGACTATCAATAAAGCACTCGAGAACATTCGAAAAAGTCGCTATATTTACTATGATCTTAACCATAATTCACAAGTTATGAGATATGAATTTCCGTTTTGAAAGTTTCGAGATCCGTCGGTATTGCAGTTCAATATAAAAGCCTTTTTACGAAGTAAAATTTTAAGCTAAAAGATGATTTCTGAACAACTACAACTCCTATCGACCTTATTTCATGCTTCAAATTATTATTACTTCTTCTTTATTCATAATATGTCCCCTAAGGGTTTACATGACCTCCGTTTCTTACAAGACCATCTA
>CAKNYM010049104.1:109185-143812 GCA_932195095.1 Andricus curvator
GTAAAATTACCATAAATTACCGAAAATTTTCATAAATTTCCGGAAATCAATGGAAATTTTGAAAAATGAATTCTGGGTAATTCATGGTAAGTTACCATATTTACTGGTAAAAATACCATAAATGACCGAAAATTTCCATGAATGTTCGGAAATTTATGGGAATTTTTACAAATAAATACCATATTTACCGTTGAAATTAGCACAAATGACCGAAAATTTATGGACATTTTTGTACATAAATTTTGGGTAATTCATGATAAGTTACCATATTTACCGGTAAATTACCATAAATGACCGAAAATTTTCATAAATTTCCGGAAATTTATGAAAAATTTTTAAAATAAATTCTGGGTAATTTATGGTAAGTTACCATATTCACCTGTAAAATTACCATAAATGACCGAAAATGTCCAGTAATTTTCGCAAATTTATCAATTTTTAAATTGAATTTTGGGCAATTTATGGAAATTTTGAAAAATGAATTCTGGGTAATTTATGGTAAGTTACTATATTCGCCTGTGAAATTACCATAAGTGACCGAAAATTTCCAGTAATTTTCGCAAATTTATAAAGGTTTGAATTGAATTTTGGGCAATTTATGGTAAGTTACCACAAATCACCTGTTGAATTACCGTAGATTACCAAAAAGTTCCAGCAATTTTTTAATTGAATTTTTGATGATTGGGAATAAGTTAACATAAATTTCATGCTTTTTCATTCAAAATCTCATATGGACTGAAATCATGACTGTATTTCGAAAAAAGTCTGGAATCATCCATTTGTTATGAAAAATATCGTATGCGCCAAGGGGGATAGGCACTTTTTCTCCCCCTAGGTGCATAATATACTATTAGTTTAAAATATTATTTCACGGTTCTAAAAAAATTATTCAATCTGAACCTAGAACGATTTTTAAAAATGTTGGTCGCTCATGAAAAAAATTTGAGATAATGTACTGTTTTATAATTTTATTATTTATAAATACATAATTACTTGTGATATTTTCGTCAACGATCAACTAATTCAAAAAAAAATTTCTTGAAAGCAATTGAATAAAGAAAGAGCCCCTTAAAAAATATATCTTTCCAATGATAAAAATATAGAAACACGTATTTCACAGTTTGACCAAATTTTTTATTTATTTTTTTTTATTTTTTACAAATATTCGATTATTAGCTGCGAATTCTCGAAAATTGACAGAAAATTTGTTCAAAATGCAGTATTTTCTAAAGAAGAGTAGGTATTCAGGATTTTTTTTTTATTCGACGTGAGGATTCTTGCTCTTACAATTTATTTAATAACTTTTCTTTTAATTACAAAATGACGGCTGTATTTATAAAATTCGTGAGAGTAGATTTTCGTAATAATCACCTTAATTTTTTTTTTCAAGAATTAGACGGTAATATTTGCTATGCGTATATTTCTTGAGGATCGTGATTGATGAACCACTGCTCGCATTCAAAAAATTATTTGAAAAATAAAATTTCACATAATTTTCTCGGAAGTAATGGAAGGTAAGAAAAATGTTCAAATAAAATTTTATTTTTATCTAAACAATTTTGTTGTAGGGTAAGGAGGGGCAGCGCCGACCGGTGGGGCAAAGGTAACTTTGCTTATAACATCGCTATTATTTAACAATTTTCATTCTACTTTGCATTAAATAAATCTGTTTTATTATAGAGATAGCGTTACTTACTGATATCTTGAAAATTGACGTTGTAGAAGAAAAATTATGCAGAAAAGAGTTTTGACAACGAAAGAGTGGAAGATTCGCTGGCAGAAATGTAAAGTTTTCGACGTTAATGGCAATACTTACAGTATGAAAATTTGACATTTTGATAGATAAAACAATATCACATTATGTCATTATAATAATTGAACGTAATACAAGTCCAAAGTGTATTTAATATCGTAAATAATTGAGGCCTCACCAGTGGGGCAAGCCCGACCAAAATAATAGTTTACACGTGCTTAGGTTATAAACGTATCATAAGTTTGGTCGATAAGTCATCGGTAATGTAGAACAGCCACTTATCTTCTGGGCTACATGCAAGAAACTCTATTATATATTATTATTTTCAATCCGTCGGTAGAGCGGGTGTTCTGTACTGGTACGGTAGAAACCTTTGCGCGTACTCCGTCTCTAGTTGAATGTCAACTAATAAGAGGTTATATCACAGCTATCACTATTTTTATTAAAAATAACTTATTCTTCTTGCTGAATATGTTTAAAGGTAATTTTTCCAATACATAAAATACCACAGACGCGGAACATCATGTTTTCCACTCTTCAGATGTTTTGATTTTCATAAAAAGCTGCGGTTGGCTTTGCCCTCCGGTGTGGGGCAAAGCCGACAAAATACAGCTTGTCAGAAATAATTCAATTATTAAATCATTGTTTTATTCATATAATTGTTACTTATAGAATTATGATGTACAATAATGTAGGACTCGAAATGGGAAAAAAATGGATCAATTCCACATCTTATTAACTTTAAAAAAATCATTGACTGTTAACTGGTCGACGCTGCCCCTCCTTACCCTACATTTGATTGTTTCCGAGAAAAATGCGAAAAAAATTTTCTTTAATAATTTTTTATCATGGTTTTTTTATATGGTAAATTTTTATATGGTAAATACTACCATCCATTTCTTACAAAAATTCAAGTGGAATTTTGAAGAAAGTCCACTTTCAAGAATTGAAAAAAGCCTTTCTCCTGATTTAAAATGAAATTGTTCTACCAATATTTTTTAAATAACTCAAAAATAGTATTATTCAGAATTTTTTGTTCACAAAAGCATTAACTGAATTTCCATATAATTTATAATTAATTATTTTATACGAAGCTTCAAAGCACTATTAGAAAAAGGTTATAACATAAATTGGAAAGCAATACCCAAGAAACAAAAATAAAAATCCAACAAAAATAAAATTGTTAGAAGTATTTTAACTTTTTCCGTGGTTTAAAATTATAGGGAAATCAAATTGAAAGGAATTCTAATTTGATAGAAAATTGAAAAGCTGAATCTAAGTTGAAAAATTTTGATAAGAAACCGTTTGTCGTCTGAAAAAAAATACAAACTTGAATTATCCAAATTGAAAATAAAATATGCCAAAGGCAGTCAGAACACCTTTTTAAGTAAAAAGCAGTGCAGAAACTGATAATAGCAGTGTTTTCTAATTTTGTATTATCCAAGGGATATTAGAATTTATTTTCTCAGAAAATGTTCAGTCTAGGCTTTTACGCAATTATGTAAAAAATATGCTAATAGAAATTGCATAGAAAAATCCATTTATGGGCTGGATAGGCGGTAGGGGAGACGCTGCGGGGGATTCAAGTATAATGAAAAAAGTGCGGAAATTATGCTAATGCAATAATGCATGCAAAACGAGTCGAGCACCGGTTAAGTTTCTGAAATCGATATGCTCCTCTCGCAGCTTTTGTTGTAGTTAGGGCCGACCACTTCTCTCCCGTGTCAAGATTTTAATTAGCCATTGTTTTCTCCTGTTTAAAGTTTTATCCTCTATGTATCTATATCTATATCCTATATTAAAAAGCGCATGGCGCCATTTTCGATTATTTCTCGAACCATCTCGAAATAACTCGAAACAATTTTAAACTATTGTTGTCGGGAAACCAGTGTTCGTGATTGGATGAAGTTTCAATTTTTTTTTGCCATTAAAAAAAAAGAGTCTGCAAACTTCAGGTTTATGAGAAATGTAAGGTTATCTAAATAATATATATTCAATAATAATAATAATAACAATAATCAATGTATTTTGAAGATTTAAAAAGTGGAGAAGCTTTTTAAAAATTTTAAAAGGTTTCAAGATTTGAGAGAAAACTGACAAAGATTTCAAAAGATTTTAAATTAATTTCTATAATTCCGAAACAGGATGGGAAAGATTTTCAAGCAAAATCTTTCAATTAGCAAGATTAAAAAGATTTATAAAAAATGCGAATAAGTTTAAGACATTTCGAAATTTTGAAAGTTGAAAATATTTCAAACGTTTTGAAAAATGTACATTTTTGAAGCTTCTTGAGGATTTTGGAAGGATTCACTATAATAAAAAAATTTTCATCGAATTCATGAGAAAATTTGAAGTGATTTTTTATTTTGAAGAAATAATTTTGAGAGAACATTTAAAAACATGTTAAAAGATGACAACAGATTTTAAAAGATTAAAGTCAAAGATACAAGAGTCATGAGGGGTTCCGAATGCAATACTGATCATTATCTTTTAATCTCTAAAATAAACTTAGGCCGGGGATGGAAAAGAAAGAGAACAGAAAAAACGAAACAAACTCGAATAAAGATTGAAAATTTACAGAAACCGGAAGTGCGAATAGAGTTTCAAAATAAGTTAAGCGAACGCATAGATAGGGCAACTTGGGAAGCGCTTACGAGCAATAAAGATATAGAGGGCGCGTGGGCTTTATTACGGGATATCATTGTTAAAACTGCAATTGAAGTGTGTGGTACGGCAGTGGTAGGAAGAAAGTCTGGTGATGCGTGGTGGAATGATGAAATTCAAGCAGCCCACCAAGAAAAGAAAAAAGCGCACAAGAGAACATTAAACATGACAGGTCTTAGCGATGAGGAGAGAAATAGACTCAAAAATGATTACAAAGACAAAAAGAGGAAAATGAAACGACTAGTCAAGGAGAGTAAAGAAAAAATCAGAACAGAAGAAGAGAACAAAATACAGAACTACTTTGAAGGAATTATGAAACTATTATATAAACAGTTGAAGGAAAGTAAGAGTACAGAGTTTGCCAGCATGAGAAACAGCAAAGGTGAAATGCTATATGATATAGACGAGATAGTAGACGCTTTAAAAGACTCTTTTAAAGAACTATTAGGAGGTGAAGATATAGGACAACAAAACTGCGACATAGAACATAATGCATTAGAAAACCCAATTGAAAAAGTCTGTGTCACTGAGGTCCGAGACATAATTAAGAACTTGAAAAACGGTAAGGATGCTGGCATAGACAGTATTAGTGCTGAAATGATCAAACACGGTGGCGAGTACATACCTCACAGGTTGTGCGAATTAATAAATTTATGTATCGAGACGGGGAAAGTCCCAGACGATTGGAAAAAAGCGATTATCGTACCAATATAAAAAAGAAAGGGAGATAAAAACAACTGCAGTAATTACAGAGGTATCAGCCTACTAAGTACCGTAAGTAAAATATACTCAAAAATACTTATTCGTAGGGTAATGGAAATCACAGAAGAAAAGATATGGGAAGTCCAAAGTGGTTTTATGCCAGGAAGATCATGTACAGATCAGATATTTAGCCTAAGACAGATCACAGAAAAAAGCTTGAGAGTAGGAAAGAAAGTTTTCTGTGCATTTATTGACCTAGAAAAAGCATTCGACACGGTAAATAGAGGTAAACTTTGGGAAGTTCTTAAAGACTACGGAGTAAATGGAGGGCTCCTGCAAGCAATAAAAACAATATATACAGGTAGTAAAGCGAGCGTAAGGGTAAACGGGAAACTGAGTGACTGGTTCGATATTTCGCAAGGCGTGAAACAAGGATGCGTTATGTCCTCGTGGCTATTTATCATATTCATGGATAAGTGTCTAAGAACTGCACTCTTTGACGAAGAAGGTGTAGATCTCCAAACAGTTAAGGTACGTGGGTTAGCTTTCGCAGATGACAAGATTGTTATGGCAGAATCAGTCGAGGACTTGCAAAGAATGTTGAATAAACTTCATACAAGCATGAAGGACATGGGACTCAAAATTAACGTAAATAAAACAAAAATCATGGTGTTTGAGGGAAAGAGTGAGAAAACAATGTGCAACATTGTCCTAAATGATGAGAGATTAGAACAAGTTGACAAGTACGTATACCTAGGTAGTCTATTCACTAGCGACGGAAAAATAGATGGGGAGTTAGATAGGCGCACAAATAAGGGTAAACAGGTTATCGGTAGAGCAGGGTCCATCCTAACAAATAAAAACATATCAAAAAAAGCTAAAATGGCCATACACAATTCTATATTCGTACCGACTGTACTATACGGTAGCGAGACATGGACCTGTCAAGAAAAGGACAGGAGTGAAATGAACGCGATCGGCATGAAACCTCTGCGCATAATATGCGGGAAAACAATCTTGAAAGAATGAAAGATGAACGACTGACCAAACAAGTGTATAAAGGTAAAGTAAATGGCAGAATGCCCAGAGGTAGACCGCCGAAAGAATGGTTAGAATCTGTAAATGAGACATTAATCCGTAGAGACATAAGAAGCCATAGAAACACAGGAGCTTGCATGAAAAAATGCATGGACGTGAAGGAAGCCAGAGTAGTATGCCAGGACAGAAAAGTGTGGCGACAAATAGTTTGTAAACAGAGTGACAGTAGAATGAATGACGCCTGAAACAAAGATCTTGGATACTAATGGGCCCAAGTGGAGAACCATACATAACAATTTTGTGAGGCTCTTCACTTGGGGTGATCGCTAGAGAGATTGATCAGCAACCTGGGTCGGAGCAGTGTTGCGGAATAAACGTGTCATTTAAATAAATAACACGAGAATTCCAGATCAATCTAAAATATATATACTTAACACTTATATACCTATCTACCTCATACATATATACCTACCTACCTTATACCTATATACCCATATGCACACTACTATTCTCCAACCGAGCAAGTCACGCCTACCCCGAAAGGGAAATGGCTTAATGGTATAATAACAAAAGAATTCTAAAATCTTCATAACAGATTCTGGAAAATTTTAAAGCAATTTTTGTAATTTTTCAGAATTTCAAGAAAAATGGAGGAAGAATTCAAAAAATTTTAAAAGATATTTAGAAGGTTTAAAAGATTTGGAAATAGTTGAAAAAGTAATTTGAAATTTGAAAATATTCCAAACATTTAAAACAAAATGTAAATTGTTGAAGATTTCGAAAAAAATTTTGAAGCTTTTTAAGAAGTTTAAAAGGCTTCAAGAAAAACAGAATCTCGAAGATTTGAAGGCAAGATTTTTAATTTTTCAGAATTTCAAGAAAAATTTTGGAAGAATTCGAAATTCGAATTAGAATATGGTCGATTTTGAAGCCAAATTTTTCAATTAGCAAGATTACAAAGTTTTATAAATAATTCGACCAACTTTAACGGAAATTTAGAAGTTTTAAAAATATTCAAAATTAATTTAAAACTTGACAAAATTTAAAAGAAGTTAGAAAAACGTACATTTTTGAATATTTGGAAATGAAAATTTTGAAGCTTCTTAAAAATTTTGAAAGGTTTCACAATAATAAAAAAATTCTTAAAATTCCTGGAAAAATTCAAACTGATTTATTATTTTGAAAAAGAAATTTTTAAAAGAAATTGACAAAGATTTCAAATTATATTTTATTATTTCTTAAAATTTCGAAAAAGAATATTTTTATTTATTTTTTTTTTTTATTATTTTTTTTTTAATTATCCAACAGTCATAGACCAATTACAGGATAACTTATCTTAAGAGTTAAGTAAGAATAGTAATAACAATAATCGAAGGTGAATAAGCTTAGAAATAATTATTTAAAGAAAATATCAGTAGGGCTAGACATAAGCCTCAATAGCAGTTCGTAGATTAGTTAATGACATATAAAATAAATCAAGCGACGCATTAGATTTAAAAAAATTATTTGTCAACACACACATTTTAGTTAGAATATGTTAGAATGTTAGAATGTTAGAATGTTAGAAATATTAGAATATGAAAATTTAGTTAGAATATGGACGACTTTAAAGACAAATGTTTCGATTAGCAGGATTACAAAGTTTTATCAAAAAATTCGTTGTGAGTTTAAAAGATATTTAGAAGTTTCAAAAAGATTCTAAATTAATTTGAAACTTAAAAAGATTTTTAAGAAGATGAAAAATGTACATTTTTGACTATTTTGAAATGAAAATTTTGAAACTTTGATGCATTTTGAAAAGTTTCACGATCATAAAAAATATTTCTTGAAATTCATGGGATAATTTAAACTGATTTTTTATTTTGAATAATTAATTTAAAGAGAATATTTAAAGAGTTTATAACATTTTAATGATTTTGGAAATCTTTAAAACAGAATCTGGAAGATTTGAAGGCTATTTTTTGAATTTTTCAGAAAATATATATTTAAAATATATTTTTCCCAAAAATCCTAAAAATCTTTTAAACTGACAAGAATTTTTCCTAAAATTTTGCAAAATCCTGTGAAACAAAAAAATTAAACTTATACAGAATTTTGAGAAATTTTTTTCAAAAATTCGAATAATTTTAAATGATATTTAGAAGGTTTAAAAGTTTTGGAAATGGTTAAAAAAGTAACTTGAAATTTGAAAATATTCACAAAAATTCAAAACAAAATGTAAATTTTTGAAGATTTCGAAAAAAATTTCAAAGCTTTTCAAGAAGTTCGGAAGGCTTCAAGAAAATAAAGAACTTTTCTTAAGATTCCTGGGAGTTTTGTTTTTGTTTTTAAAAATTAATTTTTAAAGAAAATTTGAAAAGATTTTAAAACATTTCAAAAAATTAATTTTTTTAATTTTCAAAGATTTTTCACAATTTTAGGAATAATTCGAGTAATTTTAGAAGATACTTATTTCTAAAATTTCTAAAAGTCTTAAATATCTTTTAAACTGACTCGAATTTTTCCTAAAATTTTAAAAAATCCTGTAGAGTAAAAAAAATCGACTTTTTCGACATATCTGGAATATTCAAAAATCTCTTTCAATTTCCTCAAAAATCTTACGAAAATGATATTTCTATAACCTTGAAAACAAATGAACAAATAAACCTAAAAAGGAAATATTTATACAAAATTTTTAGTTTGTATTAAAAATCATTTATCCCCTGTCAAAATTAATTTTTTTTATCAAAGATTCATTATTTGAGTTAAAAATTCATCTCTTTGATTGACAATGTCACTATTTAGTTAAAAATTCGTCTTTTTTGGTAGAAAATTCATGTATTTCGTTAAAAGTTCCTATTTTCGTGTTAAAAAATTGAACTGTTTTACAGAAAATTCGTCTTCTTTTTAAAAAAACTTTTTTTTTTGGTTTAAAATCCAACTTGTAAAAATTATTATTTTTTTGTTGGTTGAGGATTCAGCTGTTTTGTTAAAAATTTGTCTTTTTGGCATAAATTCAACTATCTGCTATTTAAAATTGAAGTCTTTTTTAGGTGAAATATAATTTATGTTATCTAAATAATATATTCAATAATTTAATAATAATAATAATTAATGGAACAAAAGTCTCAAAATTTTGAAATACAAAATTTAATGTTTTCCGTTTAAGAAATATAGCATAGAATACAAGTATCTGTTAATTGCCACTGTTTTCATAATTTTTTAGTTACAAATATTTTAAACACATTACAACTTTCAACAGATCAGAAAAATTTGTTAAAAATAAAAAATTTTGATTCAAGTTTTTGATTAAAACTTTTTTTTTTTATTGTTGATCCACAAAGCTAAACATATAAACACCTCTTTCGAGATATTTATAAACATGCGTTTATAAACATGTATTAAAATTTCTGGGAAAATGTGAACTGATTTTTTATTTTGAAAATAAATTTCAAGAAAAAATTGACAAAGATTTCAAAAGATTTAAATTTTTGTTCTAAAATTTCGAAAAAGAATGGGAAAGATTTTAAAGAAAAATCTTTCAATTAGCAAGATTACACAGATTTATAAAAAAATCGATCAGGTTTAAGAGACATTTAGAAGTTTCAAAAATATTCAAAACTTCTAGAAAATGAAACATTTTCTTGAGATTTCTGGGAAAATTTTTAATGACTTTTTATTTTGAAAAATTAATTTTTAAAGAAAACTTGACAAAGTATCAAAACATTTCAAAATATTTCTACAAATTTCGAAAAAATTTCGAAGATTTAAGGGCAATTTTTTTTATTTTGAAAATTTTTTCTGAATTTTAGAAATATTTCAAGTCAGTTTAAGAGATATTTATCTTCCAAACTTCTATATCTTTTAAACTGATTCAAATTTTTGTTAAAATTTTTCAAAACCCTGACAAGTAAAAATTTATGCTTTTTTGACATATCTGAAATCTTCAAAAAAAATTTGAATTTTCTCAAAAATCCTAGGAAAATTATATGTTTATTTAACTTTAAAAATAAATGAATAAACAAATTTAAAAAGAATGTTTATTTGAAATTTTTATTTTATATTCTAAATGAATTATCCCCTAAAATAATAATTTGGGTGATTTTTTTTTCTTTCATGACAGAAAATTCTTTTTTATTATAAAACTTAAACTATTCAGTTGGAAATTCGTCTGTTTGGATTGAAAATTAATCTGTTCTTGTTGAAAATTCCACTATTTTGTTAAAAATGCAACTGATTGAAAAGTAACCTTTTTTTGTCGACGATTCAACTACTTTGTTAAAAATGCATTTTTTTACCAAATATTTGTCATTTTAGTCAAAAATTCATCTCTTTGTTTCACAATGTCACTATTTCGTTGAAATTTCGTCGTTTTTGGTAACAAATTCATCTATTTCATTAAAAATTCATATTGTCGTGTTAAAAAATTGAACTGTTTGGTAGAAAATTTGTCTCTTTTTTGTTAAAAAACTTAATCTTTTTTTGGTTTTAAATGCAACTGGTAAAAATTTAATTTTTTTTTGTTGGGGATTACGGTAGTGGGGACGGGGCCCTTCACTCATGTACGTAAATTTTCAAATTTGCAAAAAATTTCTCCCGAAGATTATCTTTTTAGTTATAAATTTTATTATTTGCTTCAAAATTTAACAATTTTGTTAAAAAGCCATAATTTTTTTTTGATAAATTCAACTGTTTTGTTAAGAATTCGTATTTTTCGGTTAAAAATTCAACTCTTTTCGTATCATATTAACCTTTTGTTTAAAATTCGTATTTTTTGCTGATAAGCCAACTGATATCTTTTTTGCGATGAAAAATATTTTTTCTGAAAATTTGTCTTTTTAATTTAAAAGATCATCTTTTTTTAGTAAAAATCTTGCATCTTTCTTGGACAAAAATGCAACTGTTTTGTTGAAAATTCAACTATTTCCTAGAAAATTTACTTTTTGTTTAAAATTTGTATTTTTCTGTTGAAAATTCTATTGAAATCCTTTTGGATGAAAATTCAACTCTTTTTTTTTTAATTTGTCTTTTTGATTTGAAAATTCACCAGTTTTAGTAGAATTTTCATTTTTCTTAGACAAAAATGCAATTGTTTGGTTAAAAATTAAACAATCTTGTTAAAAAGTCCTACTTTTTCTTTGAAAATTCGACTATTTAGCAGAAAATTAACTTATAGTTTTCAATTCTTATTTTGGTGCTGGAAAGTGAACTGGAATCTTCTTTGGGTGAAAATTTAACTATTTTTTTAAAGTTTTTTTTTAAATTGATCTGTTTTCGAAGGAATATTTCATCTCAATTTTGTTAAAAAATCATACTTTTTAATTGAAAAATGCAACTGTTCGGTTGAAAATAAAACTATTTTGTTAGAAAGTCATACTTTTGGTGGAAAATGCTACTGTTTTGTTGAAAATTTAGCTATTTCGTAGAAAATTTACTTTTTGTTTAAAATTTATATTTTGGTGTTAAAAAATAAACTGAAAGCTTTTCTGGATAAAAGTTCAACTTTAAAAAAAAATTTGGATAAAATGCAACTGTTTGGTTGAAAATAAAACTATTTTGTTGAAAATTGATCCCTTTTGGTTGAAAAAATTCGTCTTTTTCAATGAAAAATTCAATTTTGTTCGTAGAAACTTATTTTTTTGTTGAAAAATTCATATTTTGATCTTGAAAAGTAAACTGGAATCTTTTCTGGGTGAAAATACAACTATTTCTTCAAAATTTGTTTCCTTTTTAAATAAAAATTAATCTGTTTTAAGAGAAATTTCATCTTTTTTGGAAAGAAATGCAACTATTGTGTGGAGAATTCAACAATTTTGTTAAAAATTCATCCTTTATGGGTAAAAATACGTCTTTTTGGATTGAAAATTCAATTTTTTTTGTAGAAACTTATTTCCTGGTTAAAAATTCATATTCCGATCGTGAAAAGTCAACTAATATCTTTTTCAAGAGGAAATTCAACTATTTTTTTCTAAATTTATCTTTTTGATTTATAAATGCATCCGCTTTGGTAGAAATTTCTTTTTTTTATGAAAATGCTACTTTTTGGTTAAAAATTCTTCTTCTCTGCTTGAGTACTCAACTATTTTGTTTGAAAGATTTGGTTGAATCACTTTGTTAAGAAATAATTTTTTTTTGCAGAGTTATATTTTTAGTTGAAAATTCATCTCTTGGGTTGAAAGTTCAACTATTTTGTTGAGAATTAATCTTTTTAAATTGAAAATTCAACTAGTTGGTTAAAAGTTAAACTGCATTGTTAAAAATTTATTATTTTGACTGAAGATTGATGTCTTTGGTTAAAAATCTAACTATTTAGTGGAAAAGCCTTTTTTTAAATAAATTTTTTAGATAATATTTTTCTGAAAAAAGATCCTCTCCTTTCTCTCCGCTGGGAATCGAACCACAGAACTACTGATTTCCGGTCAGGTGCTTTCCCATTAAGCTACTAGAGAGATCGAGAGAAGAAACTTTTTTCAGAATTACACGCATTATTTTGCTAGATGGTACAAATCACATTTTATAAGAAATCTGTGTTATCATTAGAGAATAACGGAAAATATCTAACGTCTTTTCAGACTAGATGGAGCTATGAAAGAAGAATTATTTTAAACAATATTTTTCTGAAAAAAGATCTTCTTCTTTCGCTCCGCTGGGAATTGAACCACATTACTACTTTTTTTTTTCTTTCATAGCTCCATCTAGTCTGAAAAGACGTTAAATATTTTCTGTTATTCTCTAATGATAACACAGATTCCTTGAAAAATGTGATTTGTACCATCTAGAAAAATAATGCGTGTATTTTTGAAAAAAGTTTCTTTTCTTGATCTCTCTAGTAGCTTAATGGGAAAGCACCTGACCGTAAATCAGTAGTTCTGTGGTTCGATTCCCAGCGGAGTGAAAGGAGAAGATCTTTTTTCAGAAAAATATTATTCAAAATAATTTTTCTTTCATAGCTCCATCTAGTCTGAAAAGACGTTAAATATTTTCTGTTATTCTCTAATGATAACACACATTCCTTGAGTAATTTTTTAACTGAAATTGTAACTTTTCAATTTTTTTAAATTGATCTTTTTTAGTTGAAAATTATCCTTTGTTGGTGAAAAAAAAAATAATTTTGTTGGTTTAAAATTTCATTTTTGTTTGGTAAAAATGCGTCAGTTTGAATCAATCAGAAGTTAGAAGAAGTATTATTAGAAGTAATTAATCAGTAACTATATTTAATCAGTTTATAATTTGAGGGCGTACATTTTATTTTAAGAGAACGTATTAATTTTGATTGTTCCATCAGAGGAAATCTGTTTTAGAATTTTCAATTTCAATTTGTTTTACGAATTCACAAATACCTTTTTTATGTAGGGTACTTTTAGTGAAGTTATTAGCTTTTCTGAGAGCACTTGGCCTACTCTGTGAAAGAAACAATTTCACTGCCTGCACTGTACTACTGTGCAGTCATTGATCGTAAAAAAAGAGTTTGTAGCACGAGTTGAGTATGAAAGCGTATCGAGATAGGATGCGCCATGTGCAGTCTGCTGGAATAATTAATTAAAATTGTTAATGTTATTGCTTGTGTTCATTAAATTATGCAGTTAAAAAATGCAATTATCATTAAAATCTTCTTAATGAAGAAAGACTTTCCCTGCTGTAGGGGAAACCAATTCGAGATGGATACCAGTACGAACTGAATAATGGAAAAAGTGACTAGGCTTTAAAGCAAAATTACTTAATATTCTTTATGAGTAGCAATATTTGAAAAGAGTTTTAAAATCTGCTTTTGTATTCTCCTATAGCTTCAAAACTGTCTAAGAATTAATTCTATTAATTTTATTCTAAAATATATTTGACGTATTTTTATGAAAACTCTTATTCAGCACGAGTTGAATACATTGTTAAAAACTTACCCTGGGGTATCCAAGTAATTTTTTTGAATAATGAAATAAAATTATTCTTGGTTTTTTTGTCTGTGATAGTTGGTAAGAATTTTTGACAAAGTTAGCAGTACGAACTGAATAATGGAAAAAGTGACTGGACTTTAAAGCAAAATTACTTAATACTCTTTATGAACATCAATATTTGAAAAGAGTTTTAAAATCAGATGTTTTATTAAATTTTAGCTTCAAAACTGTCTGATAATTAATTCTCTTAATTTTCTTCTAAAATATATTTTACGTATTTTTATAAAAAGTGTTATTCGGTACGAGGTGAATAAATTGTTAAAATCTTACCCTGGGGTATCCAAGTAATTTTTTTGAATACTGAAATGAAATTATTCTTGGTTCTTTGTCTGTGATAGTTGGTAGTAATTTTTGACAAAGTTACCAGTACGAACTGAATAATGGAAAAAGTGACTGGGCTTTAAAGAAAAATTACTTAATATTCTTCATGAATATCAATGTTTGAAAAGAGTTTTGAAATCTGATATTTTATTAAATTTCATCTTCAAAACTGTATAATAATTAATTCTCTAAATTTTCTTCTAAAATATATTTGACGTATTTTTATGAAAAGTGGTATTCGGTACGAGGTGAAAAAATTGTTAAAATCTTACCCTGGGGTATCAAAGTAATTTTTTTGCATACTGAAATAGAATTATTCTTAGATTTTTTTGTCTATGATAGGCGTTAGTAATTTTTGTCGAAGTTCACTAAGAAAAATGTTTTTTTTAATTCGAAACAAAAAAAATTGTTTGAATACACTTTGTTTGATTTGAAAAAAACTTGTATTTGAACTAAACAAATTTTTGTTGCTTTAAAAAAATTTTATTTTATTCATAAAAACTTTCATTAAGTCAAACAAATTCCTTGTTAAACGAAAACATATTTTTCTTTGCTATAGGGTCAAACAAATGTTTGTTTGGTTATTTTAAATATAATTTTTGTTCAATTCAAATAAATTTTGTTGGATTAAAAAAGAATTGGATTGAATTAAAATAATGTTAGTTTATTTCATTTAAAAATTTGTTTACATCAAACTGCATTCAAAAAAATTTGTTGATAGCAATAATTATTTGCTTTAACAAATGCTTTAACAAATGCTTTAACAAATGCTTTAACAAATCTAATATTTCAAACGTATAAAAATAAACTTCAATATTTATTTAAACTATTATTTTTTAGTCTACAGATGACTAAAATGCAACTATTTTTGATTGTAAGGTTATTGTTTTTGATTAAAAGATGATTCTTTTCGGTTTGAAAGTCTACTATTAAATTTTTGATCAAGAATTCATATTTTTTGTTCAAAAATTGTATTATTTAGTTAAAAATGTAATCATTTTGTTGAAAATTCCAAAATTTTGTTAGGAAGTCATTCTTTTTGGATAAAATTTCAAATACCTAGTTAAAAACCAAACTGTTTTCATTAAAAAACAAATTTTTTTGTGGACAATTTTTTGTATCCAAAATTCAATAAATTGGCAGGAAATTCAACTATTTGGTCGTGAATTGAACTAATTTGGCAAAAATTATTACTTTTTCAGCTAAAACTTCGTTTCTTTGGTGGAATGTTGAACTGTTTTGTCGAAAATTATTATTTTTTGTTTGAAAATTTATTTTTTGTGCTGAAAATTTATCTATTCCTTTTTTTGAAATTTATATTTTTCTGTTGAAGATTCAACTATTCCGTTGAAAACTCATGTATGTATTTGATGACAATTCGTCTTTTTATTATGGAACAAAACCTCTGTGTTGAAAATTTAACTATTTGATTGAAAATTCATCTTTTTATGTTAATAATTCAACTCTTTTCTTGAAAATTAACCTTTTTGTTAGAAGTTACTTTTTTTCTTGAAAATTCACATCTTTTGGTTGAAAATTCAACTGTTTTGTAGAAAACTCGTATTTTTATTTCGAAAATTGGTTTCCTTGGTCGAAAATTCTACTATTTTGTTGAAAACTCTTCTTTTTTTTTGTACTGAAAATTGGACTTTTTCTTTTTTGTTGGAAATTAACTATGCGATTTAAAATTCATCTTTTTGGGTTGAAAATTACACTCTTTGGTGGACAGTTGAACTGTTTCGGATAAACATTATTTTTTTGTTAAAAATGAACATTTGGTTGAAAATTAACTTTTCGGTTGAAAATAAACTTTTTTGTTGAAAATTAACTTTTTTGTTGAAAATTAATTTTTTTTATTGATCTTTTTTGTTAAAAATTAACTTTTTGTTTTAGAATTAACTTTTTTATTGAAAAGTAACTTTTTTGTTGTAAAATCACATTTTTGATTTAAAAATTTAACTTTTCTGCAGAAAATTCATATTGTCTTCTCGAAAATTCAGAAATTTAGTAGAAAGTTCAAGAATTTGGTAGTATGTTGAACTAATTCGTTGAAACTTTATTTTTTCAGTTAAACTCAAATTAATTTCTTTGTTTGAAAATTTGACTATTTTGTTGACAATTGAACCATTTCGTTCAAAATTTAACCATTTTGTTGAAAATTATTTTGTTTAACTGAAAATTTAACTTTTATATTTTTGGATAAAAATATATTTTTTTCTGACTTAAGAATGCAACTATTTGGTTGAAAATTCATGTATGTATTTGATTAAAATTTGTCTTTTAAGTATAAAACAAAACCTCTGTGTTGAAAATTTGACTATTTGATCGAAAATTCATCTTTTTAGGTTCAAAATTCAACTCTTTTTTTTGAAAATTAAACTTTTTGTTAAAAGTTACCCTTTTTCCTGAAAATGCAAATATTTTGGTTGAAAATTCAACTTTTTTGTAGAAAATTCGTATTTTTATTTCGAAAATTCGTTTCCTTGGTCGCAAATTCTACTATTTTGTTGAAAATTCTTTTTTTTTTGTACTGAAAATTGGACTTTTTCTTTTCTGTTGGAAATTTATTTATCTTTTGTGGTCGAAAATTCACCAATTCGTTTAAAATTTTATTTATTTTGCTAGAACTTCGTCTTTTTGGTAGAAAATTAATCCTCTTCGTTAGAAATTAACTATGCAATTTAAAATTCATCTTATTGGGTAGAAAATTACACTCTTTGGTGGAAACTTGAACTGTTTCGGATAAAAATGAACTTTTTGGTTGAAAATTAACTCTTTGGTTGAAAACTAACTTTTTTGTTGAAAATTAACTTTTTTGTTGAAAATTAATTTTTTTGTTGAAAATTAACTTTTTTGTTGAAAATTAACTTTTTTGTTTGAGATTGATCTTTTTTGTTGAAAATTAAGTTTTTGGTTGAGAATTAACTTTTTTATTGAAAATTAACTTTATGTTGAAAAATCAAATTTCGAGTTGAACTCAAATTAATTTCTTTGTTTGAAAAATGAAGTATTTTGTTGAAAATTCTTTTTTTTTTTGTACTGAAAATTGGACTTTTTCTTTTTCGTTGGAAATTTATTTATCTTTTTTGGTCGAAAATTCAACAATTCGGTTAAAAATTTATTTATTTTGCTAGAAATTCGTCTTTTTGGTAGAAAACTAATCTTCTTCGTTGGAAATTAACTGTGCGATTCAAAATTCATATTTTTGGGTGGAAAATTACACTCTTTGGTGGAAAGTTGAACTGTTTCCAATGAAAATTATTTTATTTTTGTTAAAAATTAACTTTTTGTTGAAAATCAACTTTTTGGTTGAAAATTAACTTTTTTGTGGAAAATTAACGTTTTGGTTGAGAATTAACTTTTTTATTGAAAATCAACTTTTATTTTGAAAAATAACTTTCTTGTTTGAAATTGATCTTTTTTGTTGAAAATTAACTATTTGGTTGAGAATTAACTTTTTCATTGAAAATTAACTTTTTTGTTGAAAAATCACATCTTCGATCAAAAAATTTAACTGTTCTGCAGAAATCTCGTATTTTCTTCTCGAAAATGAAGCAATTTTGTACAAAATTCCAGTATTTGGTCGCATGTTGAACTAATTCGTTAAAATTTTATTCTTTCAGTTGAGCTCAAATTAATTTCTTTCTTTGAAAAATGAACTATTTTGTTGAAAATTCTTTTTTTTTTGTACTGAAAATTGGACTTTTTTCCACTCTTTAGTGGAAAGTTGAACTGTTTCTGATAAAAAATTTTTTTTTGTTAAAAATTAACTTTTTGGTTGAAAATTACCTTTTTGGTTGAAAATTAACTCTTTGGTTAAAAATTAACTTTTTGGTTGAAATAGAACTTTTTTGTTGAAAATGAACTTTTTTGTTGAAAATCAAAATTTTTTGTTCGAAATTGATCTTTTTTGTTGAAAATTAACTTTGTGGTTGAGAATTAACTTTTTTTATTGAAAATTAACTTTTTTGTTGAAAATTCACATTTTCGATTTAAAAATTTAACTGTTCTGCAGAAAATTCGTATTTTCCTCTCAAAAATTCAGAAATTTTGTAGAAAATTCAAGTATTTGGTCGCATGCTGAACTGATTCGTTAAAATTTTATTTTTTCAATTGAAATCAAATTAATTTCTTTGTTTGAAAATTGAACTACTTTGTTGAAAATTGAACCATTTCGTTCAAAATTTAACCATTTTGTTTAACTGAGAATTTAACGATTCTATTTTTGGTTGAAAATATATCTTTCTTAGTTGAGAAGGCAAATATTTGATTGAGAATTCAAGTATTTTGTAAAAAAAAATGTTGTAGAAAACTAATCTCTTTCTCTGAAAATTTAAATATTTGGTTGAGAATTAATCTTTTCACGTTAAAAAATCAACTCTGTGGTTGAAAGTGGAACCACGATCTTAAAAATCTTTCTTGGTTGAAAATTTGTATTTTTTATTTCAAAATTCATCATTTTTTGTATAACTTGCATATTTTTCGTTAGAAAGAATATGTTTCATTTAACTGTTTTTATTTTAAATAATTTTTGTTGTTGTTGAAATATCAAGTATCACATTTTTTGTTGAGATTTCTTTTTTTTTTTAATTTAAGAAAAAAAATTACGTAATTTATTTACTGCCCCTTATTCAATTTCAAATGCTTTCAGTTAGCAATTAATAATTCCTTCAATTACTTTATTTCAATTGTAAATATTTATATTAAATTATTTATAATTTTATTGTTAGGCTCAAAATGAAAATTGTTCAAATTTTTATGGCTTTTTTTGAAAGTGTATAATTTTAATTGTCTTTTATTTTCTTTTTTTTTAAGTTTCTTTAAAGCAGTGATTTTTAATAGTACTTTCCCCGATTTTACCGATAATTTCCGACGGTATTGTATAACGAATTTGAATATGAGATTGCATTTTGGCGAATCAAATAATTATAGGCGGTTTTTCAAATTTATAATTATATACTGCTCAAAATACGAGATATCACTTTCAAAGGCTTCTAGGAAGAAATTTTGTCAGATTCTTGATATAAATCGGTATTTCAAATCACGACTTCATACTCGTGTAAAGTGATACTAATTGGGATAATTAAGTTCCACGTCGTTGGCTACACAGCCAGTAGTTAACGATCCTCTTTATTCTTCAAGGAGCTCGATGGTAATAATGACTTTACTTTCCTGTATTTTTATATGTACGTAATAGAAACTTTGATATTTTTTTCAAATTTGCTCGAGTCAAAATTTTAGTCCTACTTTAGACCTCTAAATGTAGGTCTTAATAGGCTTTAGGAGGACCTGTAGAGGACTTCATTTATAGTCGATTTAGGCCCTCTTTTAGTCCTCCAAAGTGGCACATAAGTCCCTTTTTCCCACAGTGCCGCAGTGCGCGAGTACTCAGTCGAGTATATTGCGCAATATTTATTGCGCAATCATTATGCATTTAAATTGAAAACGGTTCAGGTGGCCCTGGCTGTCTTTACAGAAAAATAAAAAAAGTCGTCCTTCGAAGCAGATACCAGATTTGTTATTGTTTTGAATAAACTGTATTAACGTATGAACTGTTCAAAACTGAGTATCTGTTTATACAATTTCTTTTAAACATTTCATATATTATTTTTGTGTATTAGATGCTACTACACTTATTTCGATTGTTCCGGAGTTTAATTCGATTGTTTACGGGCGGATAAAAAATAAAGTTGTGAAAATTGCCATTTTTCTCACTTTATTTGATAATACAGAAGTGGAATAGAAAAAATGTCTTCAAGAGTTTTAAATAAAAAATATCAAAATCGTTAAGGAATTCTTAGCTCGAGGTTCTAGGCTCTAGGTCCCACCTAATTTGTTGATTTTAAATTGTTTAAATATTGAATTTAATATAAATGTTACTTTGAATGTATACAAGAAGTATCCACGTTCTTAATTATAAAATAAGATATTGCAGAAAAATAGGCGATAGATATTTGTCTTTTTTTTATTTCGAAAAATTCTTCAAATGATAAACAGTTTTGGACTTAAATAGTCTTATTTTACAGAGTACATTGTTTATTGGATTCAAACATATACATTATAATATAAAAAATTAAAAACACTGAACAACGTAAGGAAAAAAAAACTAATTTTCCACAAGTGTTTGATGCTTCCATATTTTCCCTAAATTTGAAGGAAAACTAAATCGTGAAATTTTTAATGCTTGCTTTAATGCCAAGTCACATTATCAATTATGCATAATACATTTTTTTATTTTTCCGATCCAAAGGAAGAAATTGCTTCTCTATCAAAAATTTTGATTTTCATATTTAAAATATTGAAATTTTTACTTTCGACTAATGACAAGACGAGGAAATTATATTCAATAATATTTTCTAGAAATTATAATATTAACGTCGAAAAAATTAGCATCACTCTGCCTCCATTATCCATAAGTGTTTTACTATGTATTATTTCTTCTTCTTGAAATCAATTTTCCCGAAATTTTTACTTTTAGAAATTCAAAAATTTTGACCCAAATTCGGATTCATGACCCCCCAAAAAAACAGAAAACAAGTTAACAAAAATTTAAGATTTTATGTAGAAATTAATTTCATTGTAGGATTACATTATTCAATGTAATAAATTAAAAAATGAATATTTTAGGCCGTTCTGGCATATTCTTGTTTTCTACCTTATGTTAAAGTTATTAGCGTATTTGTCCTTGAAGAAAATTGTATTTTACACAATTCAGTGATTTTTTTTGTAAAATTGTATCATTGTAAAAAGTATTATTTATTCGCAAAACAGTCCACAAAGCATGAAAATATTCGGTATTTGTTTGTAACGTTTTTTTCCCACAAAATTGCTATTATCAAAATACATCCCAAATTTATGGTGTTTCGATTTGGGGTATGCTCAACTGAAAACGTTTTTTTTTTAAATACTAGCAGAATGAAAAACTTTACATCATTCAAAAAGAAATGTTTTTTTTTAATTTTTGACCGTCAAATTGAATATTGCGGATATTCTCTTGGCCTTATTCATAATCAGCGAAAAAGTACATCAATAAACGATTTTTTATGCAAATCTATGTCATTTTGACTGTCATTATCTGCATTAAAAAAATTATGCAGAGAAGTCAATCCTATCTCAATTGATGGCGAAAGACAGAAACATATTACTACGAAAAAATGATGAACATATAAGTCTCTCTTGCCGTAAGCCGGGGATAACCGGGCCACTCATTATTTCATATTTTATAATTTCATTAATCTTTTTCTGAATTAAAATCCATAGGATTTTTCATTGTTTCCTATGAAATAAGTATCAAATTTTCTTTCAGAGACTGTCTAGTTCACTTTTTTTAGGGAGTTTTGATAAAAGTAATATTTATATAAGGTTGTAATGTTCTGTATTATGGTTAAATCAATTAAAAAAAGCTTGTAACAGTACGCCTGCATTTTTTATATTTGTGTCATCCATCATATAGTATATCGTATAAATAAAATTATCTTATTTAACCAAGAAAAGATGTTTGATTTTTGTTGTAAGAAGATTTTCGTAAACAATTTGGAATTTGTAGTGGAAAGTAGCCGGACATGGTCGGACATTATGTAGCGAATGTGGTGTCGTTCCTTTTCTTCAAATAATTCTTCAAAAAGTTTCAAAATGCTATTCTCAAAGTCCAAACAAGCAGAATTTTCTGAATTATTTTTGTATTTTGTGTTCTTATACTTACAAGGTTATGCCGTAAAGCAACACATCAGGTTGCGATTTGACTGAAATGGTGTTACTAAAGGAAAAAAACTTTTCATTTCGACTTCATTCAGACATTATTATTAAAAATTCGGTATGACATTTCGAGATCGAATGGATTCCCTTATCAGATAGCCTATTGATAAAATATAAGCATAAACAAAAAATAAGTGTCGAAAGAGATTGACTAAGAGAGCATAAGGAATAGTGGAATACAATACTTTCAAAGCATAACAAAGGACGAAGGAAGGTCCAAGAACTTTAAGGTTGAAGTATGAAATTTTGAGATTAGAAAATCAAATATGGATATTAGAAAGTGGATAGTAAGAATTTAGGAAATATTATCATGGAATTTTGATCACCATTATGGCACTGCATTGAATGTTCAGCAATAATTTCATGATTTTCTTTGCAATGGTTGATGTTTTTGTGTTCGTTTAATTTTATACCGAAAGGACGTTTAATTTCACTTACATAAGTTTTACCTCAAATAATAAACAGCCATACCACGCTGAAAAAACCAGTTCTCGTCAGATCACTGAAGTTAAGCAGCGTTGGGCGCGGTTAGCACTTGGATGGGTGACCATTCGAGAAAACTGAGTGCTGTTGGCACATCGTGGGTGTGGTGAGCCCACACTTGTAGTTATTTACTACAAGTTATCAACCTAGAAACACTACCCGAATCGGGTAGTGTCACGCCTACCCCGAAAGGGAAATGGCTTAATGGTATATATATAAGTAATTTCATGAACTACATTCCATTGGTATTTAGTTTCTCTGTGCCAAGAGTAATAAATTTATTAAATTTTAAGTCGTTCCCAAAAACGGTTCTGATTTTGAATTTGCTTAATAATCTGCAAAAATTCGGGGAAATGGTACCAAGAAATGGGATGTAGACAATTTGTTGCTTTACATCGATTATTACGTCTTCCTCTCAAATGTTGTTGGTGGGTTGGTTTTTCCTAAAGTCTCATTCAGAAATCCTTTTCTTCACACGTTTTTTAATAAATCTATTAGGATATTCATTGTACCATAAAGTTTTTCTAATAATATATAAGTTATCGAGGTGGAAAGACTTGTCAGAAAGAAGTATAACAGCATCAAGGAGGTTTTTCAATGATCCTTATTTTATGTTGAATACGGTGATTAGGCAAAGAATTAAGAAATCTTCCGGATTATGTCGCTTTTCTATACCAATTAGTAATGATACAATCATTGTCATCTTCAAAAAGATGTAGGTTTAAAACTAATAGATCTGTTCTTTCACATTTCATAGGTGAATTGCAATATGTTGTGGTAAAAGTTTGATTGTGATATTTCCTATAAAGTCAATTTTAGCTTTAGGAAGGATAAGATAGGTATCATCTACGTAGACATTCGTTTCGAGATCTTGTTATCAAAGTTTAAAAAGGTATATTCTATTAAGAAAGTGATACCGTTTTTAAATTTAACTAACGGAATTTTAGTATAGTTGCCTATATGTTGCCATCTGTCTTCAACAGCTTCAAGAACAAGATCCAAAGGCACATGAGTGAAAAGTAACGAGACATCGAGGAAGCCATG
Source organism: Andricus curvator (assembly GCA_932195095.1). NCBI lineage: Eukaryota > Metazoa > Arthropoda > Insecta > Hymenoptera > Cynipidae > Andricus > Andricus curvator. The sequence continues at coordinate 132,874 of CAKNYM010049104.1, forward strand.
CTGTGATCATCAGGAATTCTAGTTTTAGAGGTGCAAACGAAGAGACAACAGGTCTGAGAGAATAGTTTTGTTTATTGGTCTCGGGAAGACCACAAAATCTTGAAAACTTAGAGTTGTCTGTAATAAGATCCTTTCTTCTAATATGATAACTAAGGAACTTATTTAGTCTACACCCATCGATTGGTTTGAATGTCCTTTCTGTAACTTTTTTAAAGGATTAGAATTCATCGAATTGCAAGTGTTAGGATCATTAAGTATGCTATCAACCTTATTAGTGTATCACTGTCTTTCTATCACAACAGTAACTTATAGCGAAATTAAACATTTAATTTCACAATATGCTTAGCCCCATTTTACGACACGACTAATTTTGATACTTTATTTTATCCTACTGGAATATTATTCTCAGAAGAAACTTTTTACAGCTATTCATTCCCAGCGATGGGTTCTGTGGTTTCAATTTCTTAGGCGTTTGTTATCGCGGTTTTTGCGGAAGCATGAAGAAAGAAATTGCGATGATAGGACTTTTAGACAGACGATTTTTGCTCGATCGTGCTGCGACTCAAGTCAACGAAGCAATTCTCCGTAATGTTGGTTGAATGAAAAAGTAACGAGGATGACATTTGTCCAATGGGATGGGAAGGTCGCACTTCGTTTCGATTACTAGAAGCACAATGCTATCTCTCCAGCTTCTATATCTCCAAGAAATGAAACTTCAGGCATTGCTCTTTCTTACCAAGTACCTAACCGTTAAACTTTATCGATTAAAATATAAAATATAATTCAAGTTTTCTTCTTGAGGGAAATAAAGTTTATACGAATAACTTTCTTGTGAATATGTTGAGTGCTACAGTGGTAATTTTTGATTGCGAATATAAGAAAGATATGGAGAGTAGGGCAGGCTTTATAGATTGTATTTCCTATAATGTGTTATTAGGGAAAATATTTCATAAGTCAAACCTTATTTCGAATTATTTAATCAATAATAATAATTTCAGAATTCATTCATTCACTTTGTCCACATTGTTTTTTGTCTTGCGACTTTTTCTATCATGCTAATGCGTCAGTTCATTAGTATGATGTAAACGTCCCAGTAGTCTTGACCTTCGTTTCGGGAATCGTGATGCCAATTTCCTTGCTTTTTATTCAATATTGATTATTTGAAATTCCATTTGATACTATAAAATGCTGAAAAGAAATGAGTCTTGTAATGCAATATTATATTTATCATTTCTTAAAACAATATTTTCAAATTGTGACCAAGTTTGACGATCATTGGGACCGTCACGATTACTGGGACATTTACCGTAATTCCCTTTAAAATCTTATGAAATTGTCTTTCCACATGAAGCAAGAAGAAGTTGTTTCTCTTCTGTGCAAATGCATGATTGATTTTAAATTATTATTTTTTTATTTTAGATCAAAATGATTGAATTTTAAAAAGCGTGCTGGACAATATGAACGTTGAGGATTAAGCAAACAATTGGTTTGAAAAATTCTGTCTCATTGAAATATCTCTTTAACCCTTTGCGGCATAGTGGCATCGCCTGATGCCACCTTGTTCTGAACGATTTCTTGTGATTTGAAAGTAGTAATTATTCGATTCAACCGGAGTTTTTTTGTAGTATCATGCTCACACGATCTTACAGCATCAAAATTATGATGCAAAAGTTTAAATTTTTTTGTTAATTTGTTAATATTAATAAACAAATTTTGAAAAATACACTTTTATCAAGAAAAATTCAGTTTTAAAAATTTTATAACCTTGAACAGAAATTAAAAATCGTGTATTTCATACTAAATTGTTCAACATGCTATAAAAACTACAACAATCTAAGCAAATAGGTTCAATAATTCAATAATACTGGATAAGCAATTACATTGCTTCCTCTATAGTATGGTGGGCCGGAATTTTTTTTTTTTTTAATTTTAAGAATCCATGAGGCCTAAAAGTTTGTGTATGCTACAAATGGTTAATTCTGAAAATGTTAGTGCGGTAAAAGAAATAAGTCAGCTATCGCAACCTTATTGAAATTTTAAACAGCGAAGAGCCCAAAATTCGTTTTATATCAGACACATTTATGAATTTTGATGATTCTTGCCTACTAAAATTCGTGGTCTATATTATTACTAACATTTCCTAAATAATAAAAAATAGTATTCAATTCTAAAAATTATGTAGTTCCACTAAAACTGACCAGAAATGTTTAAAATTTATAAATTTGATCGTTTTAATAACTCTCAAAACCGATGAAAATAGTATTAAAAATCTGATAAAATAAAACTGCCTTCGGCAAAATGTAACCTTTAAAATGAAAACAAATGCGACCATGAAAATGAAAAAAGCTTTATTTTTCATTGAATTATGATCGAAAAAATCAATACTTTTTGCCTGAAAAATAAAATATTTAACGGCTTTTTTTCTCTTTTTTCTGTTCTTTATTTCTCAGCCAACTTTTTGCCATAAAGGTGTGTTCTATGCTAGTAGGGCTATCATTTAATATATTTTAATGAATAAAAATAGGAAAATTAGTACGTAGTCGTAATTTTTAACTAATTCAAATATGTAAATTAATTAAAACATATTAAAATATAGTCCTACTATTGTATAATACTCAACTTTATGGAAGAAAACTGTTGGATAAGTAAAAAAGTGAGAAAGAAAAACTAATAAATCTTCTGTTTTTCATTTTTCTAAAAAACAAGTTATAATTTAGTGAAAAAAAACCTTTTTTGATTCAAGTTGTTGGCAACAAATTCATGTATTTTGTTAAAAATTCGTCACATTTTTGGTAAAAAATTAATTTTTTTCTACATGAAAATTGAAGTATCCCATCTTTTGTTGAAAATTTACCTTTTTTTGTTTAAAATTCAACTATCCTATATTAAAAAGCGCATGGCGCCATTTTCGATTATTTCTCGAAATAACTCGAACAATTTGAAACTATTGTTGTCCGGAAACTCGTATTTATGATTGGTTGGAGCTGTCGTTCCTTTTTCCGTTTAAAATAAAAAGTCTGCAAACTTCAGGCTTATGAGAAATTTAAGGTTATTTAAATAATATATTCAATAATAATAATAATAATAATCAATGTAAGAAAAGAGTCCAGCATTTTGATATACAAAATATAATTTGTAGATTTTTGAAGATTTTCAAAATGAGGAAGCTTTTTAATATTTTTAAAACGTTTCAATATAATAAAAAAAATTTAATTCCTGGGGAATTTTTAACTGATTCCTAATTTTTTTTTAAACTTTGAGAGAACATTAATACAGATTTCAAAACATTTTAAATTATTTCTTAAAATTTCGCAAAAGAATATAGACGAATTTAAAGGAAAATTTCTCAATTAACAAGATTACAAGATTACAAAGATCTGATCGTTTTTGAATATTTTGAAATAAACATTTCTTAAAAGTCCTGGCAAAATATAAACTCAATTTTTATTTTGAAAAATAAATTTTAAGAGAAAATTGACAAATATTTCAGAACATTTTAAATTATTTCCTAAAATCTCGAAACAAAATGTGGACGATTTTAAAGAAAAAATGTTCAATTAGCAAGATTACAAAGTTTTATTAAAAACTCGAGTAAGTTTAAGAAATATTTAGGAGTTTTAAAAAGATTCAAAATTAATTTAGAACTCAAAAAGATTGTTTAAAACTGGAAAAATGCACATTTTTGAATATTTGTAAATAAAAATTTTGAATCTTCTTAAGCATTTGGAAGAGTTTCACGATAATAAAACATATTTCTTAAAATTCTGGTAATAATTTAAGCTGATTTCTTTATTTTGAAAAATTTATTTCAAAACAATATTCAAAAAGACTTAAAAACATTTTAAAAAATTTCCAAAGTTGTCAAAACAGAACCTGGAAGACTTGAAGGCATTTTTTTTATTTTTCAGAATTTTAAGAACTTTTTTTGGGAAAATTCAAATAATTTCAAAAGATATTTAGAAAATTTAAATGTTTTGGACAGGATTAAAAAATAATTGGAAATTTGAAAAGATTACAACTTTAAACAAAAATTTAAATTTTGGAAGATTTAAAAAAAAATGCTAAGCTTTTTAAGAAGTTTCAAAGGCTTCACGAAAATGAAAAACCTTTCTTGAGATTCCTGAGAAAATGTGTAATGACTTTTTATTTTGAAGAATGAATTTTTAAGGAAAATTTGAAAAGTTTTCAAAAAATTTCAGAAGATTGCTACACATCTCGAATATCGACATATCTGAAATCTTCAAAAATCTTTTTGAATTTTCTCAAGAATCCTACAAAAATTATATTTCTATAACCATAAAAACAAATGAACAAATAAACCTAAAAAAGAAATATTTATTCAAAATTTTTATTTTGTATTCAAAATCATTTAATTTGTTTTGGTTGAGAATTCCATTATTTTGTTCAAGATTCGTCTTTTTCGGTTAAAAATTAAACTAATTGAAAATTAATCTTTTTTCGTCGAGGATTCGAAAATTTTCTACAATTTCGAAGAAGAATGGGAAAGATTTCAAAGCAAAATCATTCACTTAGCAAATTACAAAGATTCGTAAAAAATTCGATCAAGTTCAAGAGACATTTAGAAGTTTTTAAAATATTAAAAATTAATTTAAAATTTGAAAACATTTCAAAAAAGTTTCAAAAAAACTTACATTTCTGAATATTTGGATATAGAAATTTTAAAGCTTCTTAAAGATTTTGAAAGGTTTTACGATGGTAAAAAAATGTCTTGAAATTCCTGGGAAAATTCAAACTGATTTTTTATTTTGAAAAATTAATTTCAAGATAATATTAAAAAAGAATTTAACATTTCAAAATATTTTCAAAATTGCCAAAACAGAATCTTGAAGATTTGAAGGCAAGTTTTTTAATTTTTCAGAATTTCAAGAAAAATTTTGGAAGAGATCGAAGAATTTTAAATGATATTTAGAGTTTGAAAAGATTTCCAAAAATTTGAAACAAAATGTAAATTTTTAAGATTTTGAAATAAATTTCAAAGCTTTTTAAAAAGTTTAAAAGGCTTCAAGAAAATAAAAAAACTTTTTTAAATTCCTGGGAAAATTTAAACTGATCTTTATTTTGACAATAGATTTTAAAAGAAAATTGACCAAGATTTTAGATTATTTTCTAAAATTTCGTAAACAAATGTTGAAGATTGCAAAATTTTATAAAATTTTTTTTTAATTTCAAAAGGTTTCACGATAATAAAAAATGTTTCTTATAATTCATGGGATAATTTGAACTGATATTTTATTTCAAAAATTTAATTTTAATATAATATTAAAGAAAAATTTAATATTTCAAAAGATTTTCTGAATTGTCAAAACAGAATATGGAAGATTTGAAGGCAAGTTTTTTAATTTTTCAGAATTTCAAGAAAAAATTTGAAAGAATTCAAAGAATTTTAAAAGATATTTAGAAGGTTCGAAAGTTTTGAAAATGGTTAAAAAATGAATTTAATTTTGAAAAGATTTCCAAAAATTGTAAGAAAAATGTCAATTTTTAAAGATTTCGACAAAAATTTCGAAGCTTTTCAAGAAATTTCAGAAGTTTAAAGAAAATAAAAAAATTTCTTGAGATTCCTGGGAAAATTTTGGATTACTTTTTATTTTCAAAAATTAATTTTTCAAGAAAATTTGAAAAAGTTTCAAAATATTTCAAAATATTTCTACAAATTTCGACAACATCTGGAAGATTTCAGAACGATTTTTTTAATATCAAAAGTTTTTTCAAAATTTTAGGATACTTATCGTCAAAAATTCCAAACGTCTGAATATCTTTCAAACTTACTCGAACTATTCCTAATATTTTTCAAAATCCGGATAAATGAAAAATTATTTAACTTAAAGAAAAAAATAAACAAAGAAACTTAAAAATGAGTGAAAAATTTTTTTTAAGATGAAATTTAAACTATTTTTTGGAAAATTTCTGTTTCTCGGTTAAAAATGCAACTGATTGAAAATTAATCTTTTTTTGGTTGAAGATTCAACTACTTTGTTAAAAATTCATTTTTTTTACTAAACATTCGTAATATTAGTTAAAAAATTTCATTTCTTTGGTTGACAATGTCACTATCTCGTTGAAAGTTCATCTTTTTGGTAGAAAATTCATCTATTTCATCAAAAATTCATATTTTCGTGTTGAAAAATTGAACTTTTTTGTAGAAAATTGGTCTCATCTTTTTAAAAACTTAATCTTTTTTGGTTTAAAATGCAACTGGTAAAAATTAATTTTTTTGTTGGGGATTCAGCTATTCTGTTTTAAATTTGTCTTTTTTGGCATGAATTCAACTATTTTTTATTTAAAATTAAATTCTTTTTGGTTTAAATATCATTTATGGTATCTAAATAATATATATTCAATAATTTAATAATAATAATCAGTGGAACAAATGTCATCTCTTCGATTTCTCTTTCGAGATTTCTAAAAACATGCATACGCGCGCGTAGCGCGCTTTTGCTACACGCAGAAAAAAGAAATGTAATATGTACTAATCAAGAAATGTAAAGTGGTTCTTGTAACCGTAACAGTAAAAACTGCTCTTAATGAAGGGGTGAACATGTCAAAAGCACTTAGCATTTTGTAATTGTTACAGTGAAGTTAGGGTGAATTTAACGGTAATCCTTTAGTAAAATAAACCTCTATTCCCTAGTATGAAATACGGTAAGATATGTAAAATTCACTGAACCGAGATTACAATCGTGGTGCAGTGAACATTACAGAAGGATCGGTACATGCTACCGATCCGAATAGCTTGTTTAGCTCGCCCTCACGAAGGAATAGTAAGGAGTGGTATCACCCTATGTGTTTGGTGAGCAGAGGTGGGACAAGCGACGTCCAAGAATTCGTTAATGCTTGCCACGAATGAAAACTCGTATGCACGGTGGTGCACATGCGCAGAGCTGTTTTCGCAGTCACGTGTTATACCCACTCCCCTACATTATATTTGACATCTCGATGCATATGTAGGTTATGTTCGTTTGTGTTTTTATTTTGTTGGGTGTATATCACGTTCCTGAATTAAAATCGAGAAGGAAAATGGCATCAAAAATACGAAAAGGATGTAGAAAGTGTAAGTACTACAATAACATTATTATAATCATTTATGGATTACGTACGTAAGGGATAAAGTTAATTTCAGTGAACAAAATATTGTACGTTAATATGTGCAAAATTTTTATATTTTATATGTACTCTTTAAATTTTATTGAAACATTCACATTCACAATTTTATTTTACTAAACCGGCAGCACAGAAATGTTCAAAACAAAACACAAGTTCGAAACTTCAAACACGTGTTGACATCGTTGGCATGGCAACCGCCAGTGCGCATGTGCACCACCGTGCATACGAGTTTTCATTCGTGGCCAGCATTAACGAATTCTTGGACGTCGCTGGTCCCACTCCCCACTTACAGGGATACTACTCCTTACTATTCCTTCGCAGTGCTCCCAACGCGGGCACCTTGCACTACTGCGCATGCGATGCATAAGGCGTTTCATTGGCTGCCGTTCGCGCGCTTATTTGAAATGTTAAAAAATACAATTTTTTCTATTTATCATAAATAATCAAAAATAATTTTTTTAACATGTTTAAGTGGTACGTGAATGGTTTTTAATATATTCTGAGCATTAGGTTTTAAAAAACAAAAACAAAAGATTACATAAATAACAAAAAAAATTTATTTTCGGAATATTCATTTTATTTTTTAACCTACTGCTCAGAATATATTAAAAACCATCCACGTACCACTTAAAAATGTTAAAATATAACTATTTTTAAATAATAATAATATATTTAAGAAATGGTATTTTTAACATTTCAAATAAGCGCGCGAACGGCAGACAATGAAGCACCTTATGCATCGCATGCGCAATAGTGCAAGGTGCCCGCGTTGGGAGCACTGTTCCTTCGTGCCAGTGTTCACAGATTGTGGGAGCTGGCGGCCCCCACCACGGCTCCCGTGTGGGAGCAACACACGTAAACGCCGCGTGTCGGTGTGTCCCCACTCCGTCACTTCATTCCACGCTCCGCGTCAACGAAAATTTGTCGGTTCGGATGATTTCACTGTCTCCTTCGTGCTCTTTCGTTTGATTTCGGTAGCGGCTTCGGGTCAGCCACGAAGATGGGTTCGGCGTTGAAGCCGAGGATGCACGATTCTTAACTTGTAATTTCTCATTCTCCGCGAGTCGGCTATTTTCAAGATTTTTCAGCTTTTTCAGATTTGGAGAAATTGGATGGTTTGGAGGTTAGTGTCGACTTTTGTTTAGAAACAAAGTTTGACAACCTCAAAAAAGCTAAAAAAGTTTTAAAAGATGATGATTATGTTTTTCAGGTATTATTATAGAATCTTTTCTAGTATAGGATCGTTATTTTATCGTTATTATTATCGCTATTGTTTAAAATAATTTATAATTTAGTATAAAATAATTATATAAAAATAAGTATTTAAAAATTTATAAATAATTTTTATTTATAAATAAAAAATTATTTATAAATTATAATATAAAAAGATTCTTCACGAAATTTAACTTTTTGACTCATGAGAGTGTAAAATGGCAATTTTATTATTTGTAATGATATTTTTCTTTTTTAATTCTAAAATTTCATTATTTTGTAGCTAATATATAAATTTAAAACTAGGAAAAACGGTGATAAACCCGAGAATTTTATTTAGGACCGGGAATTTTTTTTATTTCATTGTAAAATCTACTTTTATCTACTTTATCTTCTTCTTATGCTTGAAAATTATAACTTCGTTTAATGTTTATTATACTTCAGTATGTGATTGAGAATAATATTGGCACGGTATATAAATAAAGAAATGATAAATCGAATGTAATTAATTCTTATAAATATCACCATTTTTATTTACTTTCATAGGAATGATCTGAAATAGATCACAAATGAGGTTTGATTTAACTGTGTACAGGGAAAAATGCTTAATTTCAATGTTGTCAATAGGAAAACGAAGAAACAGGGTACATAATTTCTATTTTAAAATTTATGTGAGGGACAGAGGCAGGGTATATTAATTTCAATATTAAATAGGAGAATTACCTGAAATTAATTTTAAAGCTGAAATGTAAAAAAATAATCTTAGTAAATCATTTATTATTTATAAATTTGTTATCCCATTACCAAATACTTTAGTCTTCAAAACTGTTTTAAAAAATGAATTCACGTCTTCCCAATTTTCAGAGCTAAATAATTATTTTATTTTAAAAGGAATATTGTCTACAAAGCAAAAACTGTATTTTATTATTTTATAAATAAAATTTTTTAATTTTTTATTATTAGTAAAAAGAAAAAAATTACTTCCAATTTTACTTTGTTTTACGTTCAATGGAATTTACTTTTAATATATACGAAAGTATTGAATGTATGTAAAAAAAGGTCTCGGTGGATTTGTGTGGAGTCCTTGTTTGAATCTTAGAATTTGCTTCAATTTAATAACTCAGAAATTATGTAATTCGATCAATTTAAATGTAGGATATTTTGGAATTCGGGATTCTTATTTTTCGTGATTGTTTTCGGCAATTAAAAATATTTTCGTTATTTTAAATGAAGGAAATAAATTAAAAATTTTTTTTTAAATATCAAAAATAAAATTAAAAAAAATTGTGCCTATTTTTAAACGTTTAAGATTTAAGACTTTTTTTCGTAGAAATAATCTTTTGTCCACTAAATACAATGTCATTTTCCGGTTTCGGTAGCTACATTTAAGTTGCAAAATAAGATAATAGAATGATTTATAGGGAATATAGTATAAGTTACTACAGGTTTTCAAATTTGTAATATAAGGAATATATTTTATAAGAAAAATTGAGGTTAGATTGATAATGTATATCATTCTCAAGCCTCAAGTGGTTTTCAATTTTTAAATTTTGTATTTCATTTTTTAATTGATTTTAAATATTGTGAATTTAGAATGATAATAATTTATATATATTTTTAATTCAGTAAAATACTCATAATTTCTTTTAATGATATTTTCTTAAAGAAGCATGAAAACTATGAAACTATAATAGTCGATATTCATATTTTAAACCATTTTCAAAAGTTTTAAGACTTTTTTAAAAAAGATTTTAAACTTTTTTGCATTATAATACTTTCTTAAATTTTCATTGAATTAAATATTCAATATTTATAATATTTTATCAAGGAAAATAGAATGCATATGAAATTATGAAAATCACAGCTTTGTTATTTCTTATAAACACTTCATAAAACCTTTAATGACTTGTATATCTATACTTAATAAATAAATAAATAAATAATGATTCACAGGAGAGAAAGCCTTACACTATACATTAGGGTGGGTCGAAAATAAATACTTTTGGAATTCAAAATTGCTACAACGCGGAAAAGTAGCATATTGTGGTCCTAAAATTGTATAATTAATTTGGAATCAATCGACATGCAGCTTGGTTACCCGCGCTCGAAAAAAAGGTTTAAAAAATTTCTTGTTTGCAGAGTTTTAGAATTGTATTGAGTTTCAATTTTTTTTTCATATACCTGGAGGTCAAAAAAGTCTTCTCAATTTTTTTCGGATTTTAATCTATCATTTTCTGAGAGATAATTTCTATTTAATTTACCATTGTTTTCGGAATTTTTTTTTACCACGTTTGCAAATAGGAGGAGAATTATTTGAGGTACATGAAAACTTTTCAGTGACAAAAATGAATTAGAAAAAAAATCCCCAAGACCCAGGAATTGAAATTGTCAATACAGCGAATTTTTACATTTTTGATTTTGGTATTTTGTGAACTTATCTTTATAACATGTAGTTGAAACATTTTTGGGAGCATGTGTGGGTTTTCTAAACATAGAAATACACGAGAAAAACAAATTCACAAGACCCAGGAATCGAAATTGGCAAAACAGCGAATTTTAACATTTTTGATGTTGGTATTTTATGAACTTATCTTCATAACAT